>OU898282.1:130363618-130440802 GCA_918026665.1 Diabrotica balteata
TCTGCCATCAAAAATAGCCCGCAATTTAATCCAATTGGTATATTTATTACTAAGGTATGGCTGATATTCTGTTTCTAGGATATTTGTGGACATCGTGACCAAGACAGGAGAGTGGTCGGATGAAAGATCGAAACAAGATTGTGATGTCTGTGATTTGAGTGGTATTCCTTTGATCACACAGAAATCGACCAAGTCTGGAATTTTGTTTGTGTCTGTGGGCCAGTATGTGGGTGCGCCAGTAGATATGTATTTAAGGTTGTTGGTTTCTATTGCCACATATAATTGCCTACCTTTCGGAGTTATTAACCTGGATCCCCAGTGAGTGTGTTTTGCGATATAATCGTCTCCTGCTAAAAACCTGTTTCCAAGAGTATTGAAGAATTCTTGGTATTGATTTTTGGTTATGGTATGTCGTGGTGGACTGTATATTGCAGTTATTGTTAAAGGACCGTTCCAGTCTTCTATGCTAATACTTGTTGCTTGTATATAGTCTCTTTTAAACTTATTTAATTCATGGTGTTTTATCGACAACTTGATATGATTGCAGTTCTTCATGTGCAGTGCCATCTGGATGTCTGGTGTTATATATTACATAGTTGGGGATTTTCAGATAACTTCTATTTGTAAAGTGTGTTTCAGAGATTAAACATTATGAAGCTTTAAGCTCTTGAGCCTGATTTGTTAGCCCGTTCGCATTCCAAATAATTATTTTTAAGAATTTGACTATTTTGTTAATTTAGTGAGGACGGTGGTGAGCAGAATTAACATTGTACCCATTTGTTCCATCATGAGTTTTAACATATTCTTTAGTTCAGCCATGTCATTTGAGACGGGAATAGTGGTAGTAGTTACTTCTGTTTGATTTGTATTACTATTAGGAATTTCTTGTGACATATTAACTATTTGGGCGTAGGTAACTCCTGCTTGAATATGCTGTGAGAGAATAATCGGCATGTTAGGCTTGGGTCTAATCGTTGCGAATTTTTTTGTTTGTAGCTCCTTGTATACTTTACAACCTTTCTAGTTTGCTAGGTAGTCTCCCTGGCAGAGTACACACTTGACGTTGGCACTTCTTTCTTTTCTAGTGCATTTCGCTATTACATGATCCCCAGTGCACTTTACACAGCGTTGTCTAAGGTGGCAGTATGACTTAGTATGTGCGTATCTTTGACATCTAGAGCATTGTGGTATCTCTCTTTTTTGGTACGGTGGATCAAGTGGTTCAGTACGGTAGACAGTCGATATTACCTGCATTCTGCTTATCTTTAGTTAAATATAAAAATAAAAATCCAGTTTTTGTCGTGAAACAAATTAAGTGATTGTTAATGGGACCCAAAAAACGAAAATGGACTTCGCTTCTACATCGATAAACCAGCATATTCTGCAATCAAACGAGCTCATGAACTGCAACCCAACTACGAGTCAACAGAGAGTGGCGTACGAACCACAATACCAAATGTGCACTGATCAACAATTACAAGGTAATATGCATATTTCTCAACCTCTAAACACATCTTACTTTTACCCTTGCAGCCCAATGTATTAACCCACCTTCCACCCCTCTAAATCAATCCGAAATGTGAAAAAAAAAGTCGAAAACTCCAACAAAAGGCAACGAACTAGTCCAGAAAAAAAGTGTAAAGCAAACAAAAATAAACGATTACTGGCTGAATTCGCCGGCTCCAATTTCTAACAGAATCGATGCACTAAATAGTGAATCAAAGATATTTATGAAAAGATGAAATTAATGATAATGAAAGCACAAGTGAGAACGAGAACATAACATAATTAAAACAAAGTATGGGAATAACTTGATGCTGCTAGTGACTTGCGTTGTGCACTTACTAAAACTCAGCCACGAACAGGCATACTAGTAAAAGAAAATGCAAGCACATCCATCTCACTAACCAACCTTCTAATATTTTATTAATAATTTTGTATTTTATAAAAACTGATATTTTATCTTATGGCTTCTTCTTTTTCTTCCTATGCCGTCCCCATTAACGGAGATTGGCGACCACATTTCTAAAAGTTTCTCTGTCTTTTGAAACGTGGAATAATTAGTCTACAGTCATGTTTGTTCAGTCTCGAATATTTCGCAGGCATGACTTCCTCTTTCTACCTATCACCTTTTTGTCGACTCTACCCTGCATGATGACCTGCAGAAGACTGTATTTATTATTCCTCAGTATGTGTCCAAGGTATGGTCTTCTTCTTCTTTTTCTTTTTTATAAGCAAAATGCTTGTTCAATGTCGATTAATGCCTCTATTGGAGGTTATCACTCCATCTTTTGCGTGGTCGCCGATACTTCTTCTACTTTTGGTGATTTGTCCCTCGCTATTCTGACTAATCGGGTCTCTTCCATTCTGTTTATGTGTTCGTTCCATTCCTTTTTCTGTTCAGTGCCCACTCATTTATTTCTGGTATATTGCATTTTCTTCTGATCTCTTCACTCCTCATTCGATCCCACAGTGTGTTTCCTGTAATTCTCCTCAGTAAACGCATCTCCGCTGTTTCTAGTAGTTGCTGAGTTTTGGAGGTATCCGGTCTTGTCTCTGAAGTGTATGTCATTATTGGTCTTATTGTTGCTTTGTAGATTCTTGATTTCACGTCGGTATTAATGTGGCGATTGCGCCATATCGTGTTATTAAGACAACCTGCTATTTTATTAGCCTTTTGTACTTGATTTTTCACTTCCTTCTCCACATCTCCGTAGCTAGACAGTGTAATTCCTAGGTAATTTGTCTCCATACAGTCTTGCGCACTTCCTCATTGGTGACACTGGCAGTCCATGGAATTCTCAACATTCTCCGTTATATCCAAAGTTCAAAGGCTTCAAGCTTCTTAACTATTTGCGCTTTTAACGTCAATCTTATCTTATGGGCTGGGGACGCGAGAAACTTTCATTTTAACAAAAGGGGGCGTAGTACAAAAAAGTTTGGGAACCCCTGATATAGACCAAGAGAAATTCTTTGAAATAAAGTCAAAGCTTTTGATGAAGTATGGTGTGAAGGTACTACAAATTACGAACATTCTTACTTAAACAGTACACAGAAATCTTAAAATCATAGTTTATGAGATAATGCATATATAGATTCTGCATGTGGTCATTTTTATCACTGTTACTTGATCTCTTTTTGTCCACGATCTAATATTCCACTATCCTAAACGTAATTAGAGTTGTAATTAACTTTTTATTTCTCTAAATAAAATTTTTTACTTGGAGTACCCTGTACATCAACTTTTTCCTAATACGGTGTACAACTACAAAATAATCGAATTATTTCAAAAAACAAATCTCGAAATTTTAAATAAATATTTAAAAGATGGATACACTCTGTGAATATTTGTTATCTTTATAAAATTAATATCCTTTCCATATAAAAAACATCAACAGTTATTCTAGGATAGCAGTATTACTTCTATTATAGAAGCGATATTTTAATTTTATTCGATAAAAAATGTAGATAATTGTTTCCGAACAAATAAACATAAATTGAGTAGTAGTTGCTTTTCGTTCTCATCAAGCGAGCATCGTTTTGAGATGGCAATAAAACAAAAGAATTTTAAAAAGAAAGAACAAAAATAATGTTGTGTTTGGTTATAGCAGACCCCATGCTGAGAGCTTGTACTGAGATGAGGACTCATCTCACAACCTGGGCAAACAAACTATGTACCAGGGACGGTTTAAAGTCGGGTGTTGTAAAAGCAACACTACAAAATTAAATACACGCACAAGTGAACCTCGATTGAAATATCATAGAAATGACTTTAAATGTTTTAACAAATGTTAATTAAAAGATTGTGATTTATATCAACATAAATAAATGAAATTTTACGAAATAATAATGTTAGCCCTATACTTGCTGCTTGCATCTGCGAGGCACGCTCATAGTAGTTAATGAGACATTGCCCTCCTCATTTAAAGCATTGGTCAATTGTGCTAATGTGTCTGTTATTTCTTGTCATTGTGGAATCCGTCTTTCCAATGCAATAAACATGTTTGGCAAATCTGGTAGTTCTGGTATATAAGAATAAAACAAAATTTATAATGGAACGATTGCTCCGCTGGAAACTAGATTCAGACAGATTTAGAAAAACAATTATCTACATTCTTATCAACTAATAATCTTTCTAAAGATGAGAAGACAACCCTATTCTTTCAGACTATCTCTCTAGCTGCTTCCAAATCCATAGCCATAAAAAAAACCTTTTACTCCTTCAACGCCAAGACCTTTGTCTTGGCGTTGATATATATATCTATATATATACATATATATATATATATATATATATATATATATATATATATAGCGTTGATTACGTTCTTCACAAACACCCGTTGTTTGTTTTATTTTAAAAATATTATAATAGTTTAGCTTCAGTAAGTTCGTATCTTTTTCCTAGAATAATTTTGTTTCTTTCGCATATTATTAAGAACTTAAAAATCAAAAAAGCTACTATAAACAAAAGTTCTTCATCAAATAGTTCATTCCATCAAGAATTAGCAGAAACCTCTACTTTACCTAGTTGTAGTGTCGATTCGTAAGTAACCCTTTTTACTTTTTTTTTATTTACTTACCGTAAAGTAAGTAAATAGAGGGTTCATGACCTTACATATTATTTGTTTATGGTCAAAATATTACCAATGTTTTACTCTTAAATAATAATAATAACAAATAATATCATTTGCAGAAAATACTTTAAATCTTTATTGTTATTTCTAGTAATAACTGTCATTCTCAGTCAGTTGAGATTGCCTCTCCGCAAAAACCATCTTTTTCGGTAAAAGGCAGAAGAATAGTGGACATAAACTTTTTCATTAGATCTATTCAAGGTTTGAATAATCATTCTCCATTTTCATGCAACTTTTCTAATATGGAGATTATCAAAGAAAAAATGGACGGATTGATAAGTACATTGACTTTTAAATGTCAAATGTGCAATATTGAAAAGGATGAAACAATTCACTGAACTTGAATGGTTCTGGTTATTCAAATATACAGCAGCAGCACGCTGCATTAAATATACCTGTGATGTCCTACAGGCAGTATGCAAAACATACGGAGACAGTTGCAGATATCATTGGCCAAACACTTTGTGATTCCATAGAAGAGGCTGGACGGGAGGAATTAGCTTTAGCCAAA
The DNA here is from genome assembly GCA_918026665.1 of Diabrotica balteata. Lineage (NCBI taxonomy): Eukaryota > Metazoa > Arthropoda > Insecta > Coleoptera > Chrysomelidae > Diabrotica > Diabrotica balteata. The sequence continues at coordinate 130,368,767 of OU898282.1, forward strand.
GAAATTGGTGAAGTAGATTCCGACGGAAATGGGTAAGTAAACTACGATGCTTCTTCAGGTGTAGTACCTGACGTTGTAAAATTTATTAAATTAGTACGCCTTTGATGGATAGGACATGTAATTAGGCGAGATGAAGATGAAACGATCAGAAAAATTTTCGACAGAAGAGGACCAGTGGGAAGACGATCCAGAGGAAGACCAAAACTTAGGTATCAAGATAACATGGAGGATGATCTAAAATCCATCGGAGTTAAAGCATGGAGAAAGTTGCCAGAGGCAGGGGCGAATGGAAGATTGTTCTGAAGAAGGCTTTGGCTCATGATGAGCTAGAATGCCACTGATGATGATGAAATAACTATCCACGATTTGTGTTTTATTCATAAATTGGATACTTTTCTTATGTAACTGCAATCTATAAATATATTAAAATAATGTATATTCCAGTCAGAGAACTTTTTCCTCACAGTGTGTGGCCTCGAAATACTTGCCAGATAAATACATTTACTAGTATGATGGTTTCGCAGGTACCAATTTTTTATAGATAAATAAAAATATTTTTTGTTTAATTTCTACTACGCTAATATCAGTTTTCTCTAACAAATAAATAACTTCTTGAAATCATTTTCAAGCTATAACTGCGAAATTGTTTATTTGTTTGTGACATTAAATTGTAATTTTTTTGATAATAATATTCTTATGTTATTTTAAATTTATTATAAATAAACACCATGGTGTTTTTTGCAGTCACGTTTCACAAATTTTTATTCAATACTATGTTTAGCTAAGACATATAAATTAAAAATGTGATTAATTCTTTTTAAAACATTATCTACGATAATCAATCAAAAAAAGTATTCCGACAAAACTAATTTGAATGGAGAATAATGCATTTATTGTCAATAAACAACCCGTGGACCGGCGCCACTGAATAAACATCAATGTCTGACATAAGCAGTGTAGAAAAGTAAGTGATACGCCCACTTCAAACCGCAGTATGCTTTAACTGCGAAAACAGCCTTAAGTTATGAAAAACAGAAATAAGTCAGTTTTGTACAAGTTAAAAAAAAATCAATATTTACACATTTTAACATTTTTTTTAACTTATACAAGACTGACTTAGTTCTGTTTTTGGTAACTTAAACTGAACTTTTTGTATTTTTTTTAACTGTATGGTTTATAGATTAAGCTATTTTGTTCACTTCCAACTTATTGTGCTGCATACCTTTTGTAAGATAAACCATGTGCAATTTTTTTGTATCTATGGATGTTTGCTTATTTAAATAATTTTGTAGATCATGCGGATGAATTAATACACGAAACATCTTCAATAAAAGTTTGAAGTAGCTGATGCTGATACTTTCTTTTATTCTCCAACTTTTATTATAGCGGAACACAAGTTGAAGTGATTATATCTTTTATAAATTAACCATCTAAAGCCGGTTCTGTTTAATATGAAACGAGTTGATCTCTACAGGAACCATTCCGCCCATCTGGGTATAGCCAACGTGTAATTAATTATTTCTCGATGACCACCGCTTTAAATATTATTAATATTGTTTTAATACTTACCCTAATTCAAAATACTTCGGCACTAAAAAGCCAGATTCATGTTCAGTGTCAGTAGATTATATTAAGTATCTTTGACCAGTCCGACTAATGGAAGTCGTATCAAACAACTTCATTGGGAATAGGTTTTATTATGTTTATTTTAAGTTCTCTAAATTGTTTACATATTAAGGAATATTATATATTATATATATATATAATATATATATTATATATATATATATATATATATAAATATATACCAGACAGATGGAGAGATAACGTCAGGATGCGACCTGTAAAATCTTTTATGTATACCCTACATATACAGTGTGTATAAACCACTTATGGAATAAAATTGTGTCCTTATTATAGAAAATAATAAACTCTGGGACACGTTAACTTTAAAGTGCGCTTTTTAAACATAAATTTAAATGTACAGGGTGATCAACGCAAGTCTGGCATAGTCAATGTCGATGGACGGAATATTTTAACCAGATACTTAATATAGAGGAAGAAAAAGAAAACCCGGAAGACGAAAGCTGTGAAGTAAGCGGAGCAGACGAGAGGGAGGAGAATCCACCAACGATCCTGGAAGTTAAGGACGCTGTAAACAAACTAGCAGAAACAAATCACCCGGAATAGATAATCTTCCAGCGGAATTATATAAAGAAGGTGGCCACGATATCATAATACCGCTACACCAGCTTATAAAAGAAATATGGATACAGAAGTCCCTCCCCAGTGATTGGAATATTGGAATACTTTGCATCATACACAAAAGGGAGATATCTTTGAATGCTCTAACTATCGAGGAATTACGCTCCTAAATGCAGCGTATAAAATGTTCTCCAATATATTATGCCATCGTATGGTACCGTATGCAGAGCAAATGATAGGACAATACCAGGCTGGTTTCAGAGGTGGTAAATCAACAATTCATCAGATTTCAACCCTGAGACAAATTCTAGATAAAACACTGGAATACGGTGTAGACACGCACCACATATTTATAGACTACAAGGCAGCCTACGACTCTGTAAATAGAAGAGAATTGTTTAGAGCAATGATAGACCTGGTGAGTACCAAATCAGTTGGTAAGTCTAACCAAACTAACCCTTGAAAAAGTTGAATGCAGAGTATGAATCCAGAGGAACTCTCTGAACCTTTTAATACAAATAACGGGCTACGTCAGGGAGACCCACTCTCCTGTATACTATTCAATCTAGCTCTGGAAAAAGTAATACGTACGTCACAAATCACAACTACTGGTTCAATATATAACAAATCTGTGCAAATCCTAGCATATGCTGATGATATCAATATTGTTGGGAGAACGGAAAACGCAGCACGAGAGGCGTATGTAACACTAAAGGAAGCGGCTACAAAAATGGGTTTAATAATAAATATTAATAAAACGAAATACATGAAAATAGGTCCGCAACCACAAATACGACGGCTACATGTTATAGAAAACGACGTCATCGAAGCAGTTAACGAATTTGTATACCTGGGAACGCTCGTCAATACTGAAAATGACATTACCGCAAAGATAAACAGCAGAATTTGCACGGCTAATAGATGCTATTTTGAGCTTAATCTCCTTTTTAAATCTACAGCTATATCAAGAAATACAAAAGTAAAACTCTACAAAACTATAATACGCCCAGTCCTAACATATGGTTCAGAAACCTGGACTTTAACAAAAAGCAATGAAAACATGTTGGGATGTTCGAAAGAAAAATACTGAGGCGAATCTATGGTGAAAATGGTGTCTGGAGAAGACGATACAACTTCGAACTCTATAGAATATACCAGGAACCAGATATCGTAAAACACATTAAGATAGGACGTCTGAGGTGGGTAGGCCATGTAATGCGGATGGAGCAAATCGACCCAGCTAGAAATACGCTCCTTGATAGACCTATTGGTCAAAGAAGAAGAGGAAGACCCAGAACAATATTCCTAGATAACATAGACCAAGATATGAGAAATATGGAAATACGTGCTTGGCGGAGGAAGGCGATGGATAAGGACGACTGGAAGAGATTTCTTGGGGAGGCTAGGACCTACACAGGGTTGTAAAGCCAAAATGATGATGAATATTGAATATTTTTTCTTAACATTGCTTAGTACATATTATAATTAAAGTAAATGGAAATAATAATTATACTGCAATTATTTTTTAGTAGTTTTTGTGGTAGCGGTTGTTAAATACGTATATGCCAAGAGAGCAGCCCCCGTGACAAACAAATATTCCATCACGTCGTTAAGTAAATAAGTTTTTCAAAACTTGCCAGTCATGCTCTGAAATGGAATGGTCGGTAAAAATCTAAAAAAACTAACGTAGACAATTTATCATTTGATTATCTTCTAAAACCCCTTATTCATTTTTAATTATAAAAAAATGTAAATTAATGAAGAAACAAATAAGAAACTAATTTAAGTATCCTTGAATATACCGACCAAATATTACCACAAATGTTAAATCTATGAACGTAAGTTTCAAGTATGGTTTGTAGTTTGTAGTAATTGAACATAGACAATAAAAGATATTGAAATTTAACATCTTGACTGCGGTGGTTAAATATTAATATACTATAGTTTATTTTTATGAACGAGAGAGTAATTAGCATAATTTTAACTGGTATCTCCGACCACTCCATGGGCGTGCTCAAGATTAATTGAAAAATTACTTTGAATAATTGTAAAAAATAAATGAATTATTTCAGTGTTATAAAGTGTTATGTGTATGTAAACAAAAGTGACCTCTTTTATCACACACTATATTAGAACTGACTGGCCTACATTAAAAAGGGTTTTAAAAAATTCACATTTTTTTTTAATTTTTAAAAATTACAAAAGAGAAAAAAAGTTTTTAAAACCGTCTAAGGTATGTTAAATAGATGAATAAAAATATTAATATAAAACTTACAGCTACTTGTTACAAATCCAAATCAGATTCAGAAGATGAACTTTCAGAACCAAGATTTATAATAACTGGCTCGATCATTTTATCAGTAATATTGTCCAGCTTCCACATTTTTTCCTCTTCTTTAATAGTGTGATTTACTGCCATTTTCCAGTTTTCAGGTTTTACATTATTTACGGCCTCCAAAAAAAACTGTTTAACATCATGAATTTTAAAAGTGGTATTTTTTCTTGAAACTTCACTCTTTATCTGTGCCCATACCAGTTCAATCGGGTTTAATTCACAATGATATGGTGGGGATCTAAGTACTGTCATTCCACGATTTTTGGCAATTTCATCAATTTCGTATTTTTTAAATTTTTCTTTATGAAGGGCACACAACGAATAAAGTTCCTTTCTTATAGATCCGGGATGGTACGTAATATTTTTTGAACTCAACCAATTCTGCAAGTCTTTTTTTAACCACTTGGTTGTGGGCAGTCCTTCTATAAGTCTGGAGTGATAACTTGCATTATCCATTACTATTACACAGTTCTTAGGAAGAAATCTATCATTTGTTCGAACCATTCTTGAAAGACATCAGCGTTCATGTCTTCATGGTAGTCACCGGTAAGAGTTGATTCAAAAGTTAATAAACCACCTTCAACAAAACCGTCCTGAACTGCCAATGTGTACTATTATCAGCCTGCGTCCCTTTCCTGATGGTGGGTTTAAACCAGTAGATAAGTTATTTACAAAAGCGTGCCTTTGACTTGTAACAGTTTCATCCTGCCAAAATTTATTTGGTGTATGACCCTCGTTGATCCATGTTTCATCAAGATAAAATATTTTTCTTTTTTGGTTTCTCATTTCCTTTATGGTTCTTAGAAAATGTCTTCTCCATATGACAATATCGCTTCTTTCTAATAAAATAGACTTTCTGGGATTCTTTTTCCAGCGGAAGTGTATTTCTTTTAAAAGTTTCCATAACGTACTTCGACTCATTTCTGGGTAATCCTTATCATCTCGAACTGAGACAAGAACTTTATCCAATGTTGGAAATTCTTGTCTAAAGAAGAATTCATGCACTTTCGGTCGAAGTCCTTCTTTAAAATGATATTCTATTTGAAATTTTGGTTTCCCTGGAGCATTACGTGGCATTTGAAAACTATCACATTTCTCTTCTTTAATAACTCTGTAAATCGTAGATTTCCCAACACCAAGTGTACTGCTAACTAACTCAACGGTCTCATCAACACTTTCACATAAACGTTTGTCTGTAAATGATTTAAAACAATTAAATATTAATGTTTTTTCATTAACTGTTAAAGGACCAATTTTTCGGCGTTTACACGGCACTTCCAAATTTTCCATAACACTAGTATACACAAAAAACTGCACCTTGCAACTGAAGTACCTACTTTTAGTGAACTGTTAAGAATTTTGAATACGCCACTTGGACCTTCCTACAAAATGGAAAAACCGACTACCACATTTTCTGTGGAATAAGTTTAGAAGGTAATTATCTAGTCAATTACTGTCGTAGATTCCTGGAATTAAAGAATTAAATGTTTGATTGTTGAAACCCTTACTTCGTGGAATGCACTCATTTCAGATAAAATAAAACGTTTTATTTTATCTAAAGAATTAAACTTTATTTTGCAAATAGGTAGGTACTTATTAAACTTTTATTGGTTATATATAACCAATAAAATAAACATCTTACATTTCTTGCAAATTCATTAGTACCTGTTAACCTCCATCACTCCGACACTGGCAACCTTATTTAGGGATTAGTAACCCTCACAACTATTGTATTCTATTCTGCTCCAACCTTTATACCTGGTGGTCATATTCAATTTAAAATTGTTTTCCTATATACTTCTGTAAACTTGTTGACAGATATCTGTTTTTCATTGAGTCACCCGTATCAACAGTTTAGCGACTTGCATACATAATTTATTGTTTTATTACTCTCTCATACATAAAAATACACTATAGTTCTTGCGTCACATGCCCCCGGAGATACGTTATGGTATATTCTGTCTGTGCGTCACATGCCCCTTATGGCATGTGAGTACATGTAAGTACTTCATGCCCTCTAGTACACAGAAGTATAACTTTTGCATATATTACATAAAAGTACATATATGTATTCTCACCGAGACCAAGAAAAAGGGAAAAGGAAATGAAGAGATAGGAGAATATATACATATCTACAGTGGAGTTAGTAAAGATAACATAGCTAAGAGAGGAGTCTCTATTACCATTCGAAAAAATCTTAAAAACAATATTAAATCGTGGACTGAAGTAAATGAAAAACTGCTAATGCTGTAAACGAAAAAGAATGAGATTCTTCTTCTTCATGTGCCGTCTCTTCTAAGAAGGTTGGCAAGCATCATGGCAATTCACACTTTCGATATCGCTGCTCTAAAGAGGTCAGCAGAAGTGCAATTAAACCAAGCTCTCAAATTATTCAACCATGAGATGCGTCTTCTTCTGCGACTCCTTCTACCGTGTATTCTTCCTTGCAGAGCTATTATTAGCTATTGCCAAAGAATGGGCACAACATCGTAATTGTCGGAGTATATGGCCCAAATGAAGATGCAGATCCAGAAAGTAAAGACGATTTCTAGAAGATGAATGAAATTCTCTCTGAAGTTAAATAAAACTCCGTAAAATAGTTTCGAAACACAATTCAGATTTCTGCTTATAATCTGAGCCTTCTAAAAATTGCAAAGCAAACAGACGTTGATAAAAGATGTTAAAAGGGACATGGGGAATCTAAAATTGGCATTCCACGACATGTCTTTACAACTAAGCAGAAATCCTTAGCGAATTGTGTTTCTCGTACTCATACAGAGTATATCCGAATATAATGAAAAAGACAGCAAATATTTGATTTCACGCAAAAAGCGCCTATGTATCTGTTGATACGTATTTCGACCTAATAGATCTCATCAGAACAGTTATTCATAGGTGATCTCAACGTGAAAAATCAATATTTTCTGTCTTTTAAGAAGCAACACTAAAATGGCTTAAATACGGACGCAATAGCGACATCTAATAATAAAATTCGTAAAATAGTTTCGAAACACAATTCAGATTTCTGCTTATAATCTGAGCCTTCTAAAAATTGCAAGGCAAACAGACGTTGATAAAAGATGTTAAAAGGGACATGGGGAATCTAAAATTTGCATTCCACGACATGTCTTTAGAACTAAGCAGAAATCCTTAGCGAATTGTGTTTCTCGTACTCACATAGAGTATATCCGAATATAATGAAAAAGATAGCAAATATTTGATTTCACGCAAAAAGCGCCTATGTATCTGTTGATACGTATTTCGACCTAATAGGTCTCATCAGAACAGTACAAACTTTTATCAACGTTTTATTGCATCCGTATTGAAGCCATTTTAGTGTTGCTTCTTAAAAGACAGAAAATATTGATCTTTCACGTTGAGAACACCTATGAATAACTGTTCTGATGAGACCTATTAAGTCGAAATACGTATCAACAGATACATAGGCGCTGTTTGCGTGAAATCAAATATTTGCTGTCTTTTTCATTTTATTCTGATATACTCTGTGTGAGTACGAGAATCACAATTCGCTAAGGATTTCTGCTTAGTTGTAAAGACATGTCGTGGAATGCATATTTTAGATTCCCCATGTCCCTTTTAACATCTTTTATCAACGTCTGTTTGCCTTGCAACTTTTAGAAGGCTCAGATTATAAGCAGAAATCTGAATTGTGTTTCGAAACTATTTTACGGATTTTTTTATTATTAGATGTCGCTACTGCGTCCGTATTGAGGATTTTAGTGTTGCTTCTTAAAAGACAGAAAATATTGATTTTTCACGTTGAGAACACCTATGAATAACTGTTCTGATGAGACCTATTAAGTCGAAATACGTACCAACAGATACATAGGCGCTGTTTGCGTGAAATCAAATATTTGCTGTCTTTTTCATTTTATTCTGATATACTCTGTGTGAGTACGAGAATCACAATTCGCTAAGGATTTCTGCATAGTTGTAAAGACATGTCGTGGAATGCAAATTTTAGATTCGCTATGTCCCTTAACATCTTTTATCAACGTCTGTTTGCCTTTCAATTTTTAGAAGGCTCAGATTATAAGCAGAAATCTGAATTGTGTTTCGAAACTATTTTACGGATTTTTTTATTATTAGATGTCGCTATTGCGTCCGTATTGAGGATTTTAGTGTTGCCTCTTAAAAGACAGAAAATATTGATTGTTCACGTTGAGAACACCTATGAATAACTGTTCTGATGAGACCTATTAAGTCGAAATACGTATCAACAGATACATAGGCGCTTTTTGCGTGAAATCAAATATTTGCTGTCTTTTTCATTTTAAATAAAACTGTTAAATCTTTATACTAGGAGATTTAAACGGCAGAGTAGGGACAGAAGAAAATAACAGAGTCGTAGGAATATATGGGGAACAAATAACCAATGACAACGGAATGCGCCTTAAAGGTTTTTGTGAAACAATGTCTATCAAAATTATGAATGGATTTTTTCAACATAGACTTTAAAATTTGAATGAAAAGAAAATTGAAGTTTATCTACTTAAATTTCACCTACAATTCATTTTCTCAAATTCTTAAGCATAGATAATAACAATAAATAATTTGATTAGTTTATTTAAATACAATAAATGACGACAGAAGGGCCTGAACTTTACTGTCAACTGAAGCACAAAAGATTTATTTATTTATGTTATCTGGATTTGAATGACAAATAGCGGTATACAATATTTGACTAGCGCACGGCGCTTAACTTTTGTTAACGTGAATAACACAAACAGCTTCTATAGCTCGGCCACGCTCGGCAGCATACCACTCGCAACGCATTCGGAACTTTTCGATCTCACAAGTGCGTCGCTGTCGGCTATCAACTAATCTCGATGGGCCTCCTTTCATATTACTGCTAAAGTCATCCATACACGCTAACACAAATATTTTATTCCTTGTGCAATTAAGGTATCTGTAAGTTGGTAATAAAAAGAATTATTTTAAAATTGCGTATACGAATATAAAAAAATTTAAGAAATTAATATAAAACTTATTTAAATATTTATTTAGATATTACATTTCGATCATTTTGATCAAGTTATGTTTGCGGTTTGCGGAAAAAAGCTCAAAATTCCTAGTTCGATGCATGAGCAACCAAGAAAATTCCAGAGAGGCAGCGTTACGTGTGTGTTGGATACTTAATAAACATCAAAAACCATTTTCTGATTCTGAAGTAGTGAAGGAATGTATTCTGGCAGTAGCTAACTCACTTTTTGAAGAAAAAAAGATGTTGCCTCAGCAATTCAAAGCATCTCATTGTCAGCGCGAAGTAATACACGAAGAACGGAAATTTTAGCTGCAGATATTAAAAACTCTCTTATTAATATTTTGCAAAAGGCACCTTGCTACGCCATAGCACTTGACGAATCATGTGACATTGTTGATAATGAACAAATGTCTGTTTCTGTAAGATTTCTTGATATTGAGTGTCAGATTTTTAGGGAAGAGTTGCTAGCAATATTGCCGCTGAAAGGTAACACTCGAGTAGAAGATTTATTCAAGGTTATTAATGAATTAATTTCTAAATCTAACATCAATTAGAATAAAATGATTTCGCTTTCTACTGAGGGAGCCCCAGAAATGATTGGCAAAGAAAAAGGTGTAGTAAAGAGGATCAGGGATAAAAATTCAAATTTAATAACATATCAGTGCATAATACACCAGGCAGCCCTTTGTGAAAAACGTGGTGTTAGACTTAAAGAAGTCATGGACAGTTTAGTGAAGTTAATTAATTTTATGAGATCTCATTTTGCTATTCAGAATCGACATTTCAATGAGTTTCTTTCTGAATGTGGTTCAGCATATTCTGACTTAATACAACACAATAATGCTCGTTGGTTAAGTAAAGGTTAAGTTATTGAACGTTTCTGGCTAATGCAACCAAAAAATGCAGAGATGGACACAATATATAGCACAACTATTTGAAGACAAAGAGAGAACAGAAGCACCAAAAGAATTTAAGGATGACACTGGGCCTGACATTATACGAGAAGAAATTGAATATGCAATGAAACAAGCTAAAGATGGTAAACCTCCCGGGCCTGATGAAGTTCCTATCGAATTACTTAAAATTGTGAATACTGAATCTATTGATCTTCTTTTGGATCTATTCAATACCATATATAGAACAGGTATAATACCTAAAGAATGGCTCCAATCAACATTCATACTGCTTCCCAAAAAAAGCCAATGCAAAGGAGTGCAATGAACATCGCACCATAGCCTTAATGAGTCATGTCTTGAAATTGTTTTTAAAAGTAATTCACAATAGAATACATAAGAAATTATATGAAGGCATAAGTAATACACAAATGGGATTTAGGAAAGGACTGGGAACACGAGATGCACTGTTTGCAGTAAGTGTTCTTTCGCAGAGATGCTTAGATATTAATCAGGAAGTATATGCCTGTTTCATTGATTTTGAGAAGGCATTTGACAGAGTGCAGCATAATCGACTTAAAGAAATTTTATTAAATAAAAACATAGACAGTAGAGACATTAGAATCATCTGTAGCCTCTATTGGAATCAAACAGCAAAAGTGAAAGTTGAAAACGAACTGACCAAGGATATCCAGATTCGCCGTGGGGTCCGCCAAGGGTGTATTTTATTACCCTTGTTATTCAATTTATACAGTGAAGCCATCTCAGAATTAGCGCTTGCCGAGATCAGTGAGGGCCTTATAATAAACGGTGAGCCACTTAATAACATAAGATATGCTGACGACACCGTCCTTTTGGCAGGAACACTAGAAGAACTGCAACACCTTGCTGAAAAACTAAATATAATATTGCAACGATTATGGACTAAACATCAATTTGAAGAAAACCAAGTTCATGGTATTTACAAAAGCACAAAACATCAAAGTTAAGCTAGTACTAGATAATACAGAAATTGAACAAATATCTTCGTACAAATACCTTGGAGCATGGATCACAGAAGATACTGATCAGACAAAAGAAATAAGATGCCGCATTGAAATTGCGCGGTCAACTTTTAATAGAATGAGAAAACTTTTTTGTAATCGCGATATCAATATATCGCTCCGGATAAGAATGCTTCGATGTTATATTTTCTCTACCCTTTTGTATGGAGTTGAAGCTTGGACACTTAAAAAATCCAACATTAAAACCTAGAAGCATTCGAAATGTGGTGTTACCGACGCATTTTGAAAATATCATGGATGGATCGCAAAACAAACGAACAAGTTCTCGAACAACTAGGAAAACAATGCGAAGTTTTAAATTCCATAAAGATCAGGAAATTGGAATACTTGGGGCACATCATGAGAGGTGAAAAGTACGAACTACTAAGGAATATAATGCAGGGTAAAATCAAAGGTAGAAGAAGCGTAGGAAGACGTAAAATCTCGTGGCTACGCAATCTCCGTGAGTGGTTTGGATGCAGTTCAGTTGAACTATTCAGGCGAGTAACCAATAAAATTATAATTGCCAGAATGATTTCCAATCTCCGATAGGAGTGGAACTTGAAGAAGAAGAAGAAGGCTAATAAAAGAAATAATGTGATCTCCTTCTTAAAAAATATAGATACGCAGGGCAGCCAGGGCACATTCTGAGTATACAAAAAACAGGTGCAACATTCTGGCTGTGACTTTTCTAAAAGATATTTTAAAATATTTGAATGCGCCTAACACAGAGTTACAACGAAATGGAAAATTAGTATGTGATCTAATACAAAGCAAGTCTGCTTTTCGTTGAAAGCTGAATATATTTGAAAAAGATATTGCACAACAAGAATTAATTCATTTTCCAACTATTCTTGAATATAATAAAAATAAGGAGTACTCCGAAGAAATCATTGCAGTGTTAAAATTTCTGGACTATCTTAGGAACGAATTTGCTTCAAGATTACAAGATTTTGCACAGGTAAGCAAACTATCTTCATTTCTAAAATCACCATTTGAAGTTGATGCAGCGGCAGAATGGACAGATGTGGCTGCTAAGCTATTTAATTTGTCAAAAGCATTACTTCAAATGGAGATTATTGAATTACAAGAATATTTGTCCTTGCACGTTTATAAATCGGTATTCGCCGAAGAATTTTGGGCCAAGCAAAATATGAAAATTGCAGACAACTTGCAATCAAATTGGTCACTATGTTTGGCTCAACGTATACATATGTGCGAAACGTCTTTCTCAAAAATGAATTTTTTTTAAAAACAAATATCGCTCCCGATTAACGGACGCCCACCTCGAAGATACACTTCGAATTTGTTGTTCGACTCGAAAACCAGACCACAAACAATTAGCTCAAGACCGTCGGTGCAATTTTTCGCATTAATTTAAAGTCTTTTGATTTATCATTAAGAATGTACCAAAATAATAAACGTCTTGTCATTAAATGTTATCATTTGTTTTTTTTTCGGAGCTTGTTCAAATTTTCTTCTAGTATCCAGACCCCATATAAAATTACTTGCCAACCCTTGGTCTAGAAGGTAAAGTGCATAAGTGGAATCTGTTTTTCTATTATTCAAAGCCTTTTTATGTTTTCCTCTCCTCAACCTATGTATTCAAGTAAAGATTAGAAAGTGTAAACACATACCAAAAATAGTCACTTGAGAAAGGCACTCTGTCGAAACAGCTATAGTTATAAGATATTATAATGTACCGTTTTTAAATAAAACGAGCGGTTCTTAATTTATTTAAATATATTTCTTTATAAGTTTATAGCACGAAAATATCTTATCAACTCTTAGATGGTATGCTTATATACAAAGTTATTGTGTACTAGAATATTCTGGCGTAGTTCACCTCTTATATATCTAGAACAATGAATCATCATCATTATCAATCAGCCAATCGCGTCCACTGCTGGACATAGGCCTCCCTCAGTTCTTTCCAGTGTTCTCTACACTGGGCCGCTTGTAGCCAGTTTCCCGCTACACGTTTAATGTCATCGGTCCATCTAGTCGGTGGTCGTCCTCGGCTTCTCTTATAATTTCTGGGCCTCCATTCCATAATACGTCTTGTCCACCGTCCATCTTGTGTTCTGGCTAAGTGCCCTGCCCCGTTCCACTTAAGCGTCGTGGTTCTTTCGATGACGTCTTGAACTCCTGATCTTCGCCTGATTTGTTGGTTTGTTATGTGGTCTCGAAGGCTCACGTTCAGCATTGCACGTTCCATGGCTCGTTGTGTAACTCTAAGTTTATTCGCAGATTTTTGCGTGAGTGTTAAAGTCTCTGCTCCATAAGTTTGTACAGGTAAAACACATTGGTTATAAACCTTTCGCTTGAGACACATGGAAATTGAACTTTTTAGAATATGGCTTAATTTGCCAAATGCTGCCCATGTTAGACCTATTCTCCTCTGTATTTCATGTGTTTGATTGTCTCTGCTTATTTTGATTTCGTGTCCCAGATATTTGTAAGTGTCTGTTTGTTGTGCTGCATTCTTCCGCTGCATTCATTGTAAGAACAATGAATGCAGCGGAAGAAACCTACGTTGAGTTGAAACAGAGTGCAGAAGCAGTAGGGCTAGCAATAAATACAAATAAAACAAAACTACTCATACAAACCAGATCAAATAAACCGGCGCAACAATACTTTGACGATATAGAACATGTGAATGGATTCACATAGCTAAGAATGGATCTGGTCGCAAGCAACGAAGAAGAACCGGAAATAAATATATATGGGCCACATATTTAAATCGCGAGACGTACACCGGAAAACAAAACTACGGGTCTATAAAACAATAATCAGGCCCATAGTAAGCTATGGTTGTGAAACATGGGTGATGACACAGAAATCTGCCAAATCATTAGATGTGTTTGAAAGAAAAATATTACGTAGGATAATGAGCCCATTAAGTGAAAACAACAACTGGCAAATTAGGTACAATAGAGAAATATACGAGCAATATAGCGAACCAATTCTAGCACAATACACTAAACTGCAAAGATTACGGTGGGCAGGGCACGTGGTCCGCATACATGAGAATAGAATCCCCAAAAAATTAGTAAATGCAAGAATGGAGGGAAAAAGACCTGTTGGAACACCTAAAAAGAGATGGGAAGACGAAGTCGATGAAGATGCCAGGAACTCTCCAGCGGTCGACAGTTCCTGTCGCTTCTAGAAGGGCAGATCATCCTCGTCCCGGGCTGCAACCGTTATATGAGCTACGTAGAATGCATGTTTGTAACAATAATAAATGTGGAAATTTTGAAAACAAAGTTTTCAGTGTTTTATTGTTTATCCATCAAAGGACTTTATAAATTTGAATACTGTTTTTTAAATCTAAATTAACGTATTGAGAAGAAGTTGACGGAGAAAAGTTTTCTTATAAAACGAAAGTTTCCAATTACTAGTAGTATAAGTAACATTTTGGAAAGAATAGCGCAAAAAGACACAAAAAAAAATAATAGTCAGCAACCGCATGTTGATAAAACAGAGATAATCGACAGATAGTTCTTTACTGTCCATGATTCCATATTCCATGCCGTAGCACTGACAGAACATACCATCTCGCCCATAACATATGTCAGTTTTTTTGGAAAATACAAAAATATAGGCGATTCCGCATAAATCCCATATGTCAAGCGCAATTTCCTACAAAAACCACAGTTGGAAATGACTATTGGTGTTTTTGCAGGAAACTTTATCGTTTGCTGTCAGTAGGTTTTTATAGAATAATGTTGCTTCGAATAGTTGGGTTGTGTGATTTTATAAGTAAACACCATAAACCAATTTAGTAAAATGAGTTTTATAATAAATACAAGTAACAATGAACTCGAACGACAAAAGTTTATTGAAAATGTGCCATTAAAAAAGAAAAGGAAGGTGCTGAGACGTACAGAGATAAAACAGGCAAGTGTGAAGGGACAAAAACATGTTAATTATAAGGGCATAGAAAAAGCACAAGAACAAATGGGTCCCAATTGCAATTGTTACACATACTAAAATGATGAGTGAAACATTTATATTCCTTCTAGGTGTTCACGGTTTCAATGTTATTCTAAAATTATTGATGAAGAGAAATCTCGAGTTTTCGATCACTTTTATGCTTTGGAGACTAAAAACGAGCAAGATAGTTATTTGGCAGGTAAAATTAATAGCTTTATTTAAACAATTACAATATTAAAAAGTATATTTCATTGTAGTGATAATATCTTATCACATTCCAAAGCAAAGAAGAAGTCGAAAAAACGCTGCAATTAGGGATGTTTTACTAACAGAAATAGAAAATGATGCGTCAAGCCAAGGTAATGTTTCGCAAATGCTCAAAGACCAATATTCTGCTGCCTATAATTATAAAATAAGTAATTGATGGATTCGATCGTTACTTGATGGAAATTCATTTTATGTAGCAATAAAACACTGAAAACTTCGTTTTAAAACTTCCACAAAATTTATTTTAAACTCTTATCACTACAGTTTTTTCGGCTGATTGCCTTTCTCAAGTGATCTATTTTTGGCATGCGTTCACACTTTATAGTCTTTAATGAATTAGGTTGAGGAGGGGAAACAGCTATGGTAATAAGAGTTTTATTGTTAATAAGGTTGGAAAAAAAAGAAGAGCCAGTATGTGTAAAGGCCTTTTGCGGTCTTTATGGAATAACATATGAAAATGGTTCGAAGGCTACAAAAACATCTCCTTAATTGTGGATCAGCACCAAAGGATAAACGAGGCAAGCATTCAAACCGACCAAATAAAACGGCAGAAAATACATTGGCTTTGATTAAGAGCCATATCAAATCTTTTAAAAACCGACAGTCTCATTATTCAAGAAGAAAAAATTCGAATACCTACTAACTTCCTGAGACGCTATCTGTGAAAAAGATGTATAAAATATTCATAGCAGAACATTCCCGTGCAAAATCTTCTTATAAAATATATTGGAAAATATTCCATACGGAATTTAACCTTAAATTTGGCTTACCGAAAAGTGATACTTGCGATCGGTATAAAGTTGTGATGATCCAGAAGATGTCATCATCATCATCAGTAGCTCAGCAACCCTTTCTGGGTCCTGGCATGTTCTAGGATTTTCCATCATTCTGTTCTGTTCTTTGCTTTGTTTTTCCAGTTGATAATCTTAAGTGTTTTCAGATCTTATTCCACTTGTTCCATGTATCTAAGTTTGGGTCTTCCCTTTGACCTTCTCAGTCTCCAACATCCGTTCAACATGGCCCATCGAACGCAGACGTCCGATCTTTATGGATGTTATGATCTCGGGTTCATTGTATGCTGTGTATAGTTCAAAGTTATATCTTCTGCGCCATATGTCATTTTCCTTTACCCCCTTATATATTTGTCTAAGGATTTTTCGTTCCAATGTACCTAATAGGTTCTTATCGCTTTTCGACAGTGTCCACGTCTCTGATCCATATACAAGGACCGATTTTATCAGGGTCTTGTATATTTTGCATTTGGTTTTTCTTGTGATGTTAGATCTTAGATGTTTAATTAGTCCATTATATGTTTTATTAGCGATATATATCTTAACTTCTTCACTGATATTGTTTATGCAGTAATTAGTGAACCTAGATATGTAAAACTTTTCACACTTTCGATGTTATAGTCTCGTATTGTCAAATTCTGTAGGTTTCTTTGGCCTGTCGATTTACTGGCCTTCATGTATTTGGTTTTATTTTCGTTAATATCCAGAAGACGTGCGGAAATTAAATATTGAGAAAGGACTCCACTTACGAAAATCTGAGAAGTTTTATGAACTAAAAAGAAAATATAAATTAAAAGCACGTGATGTAATTCAGAGAACTACAGTTGCTTGTCTTTTGACTATACGCAAAACCTTCAAATGCCACATATACGTACCAATGCAGTATTCTATGCTAGGCAGCTATGGTTACACATATGTGGTGTGCCCAATGATGGAAATAATACTGCAACTATGTTCTCTTACGATAAAACCATTGGAATAAAAGGACAAAATAAGTAGCTTCATTATTGTTCCAATATTTACGACGACAAAGAATATTATCCGAATAAGCGACGGATGCGCCGGACAAAATAAAAACTATGTTCTTATGAAATTTTTGTACTTGCTTGTCCATGGTTTACACATGTTTGAAACTATCACACATGTATTTCTTATTCGAGGCCATTCATTTTTAAGTTTGTAACGAAAGTATTTTGCCTACCTCAGGGTAAGATTATGGGGGTAAAGACAGAGCAACCAAAATAAACGCTACTTGTGCGAACGGCACTCAGGGTTTGTTAGGAGAGCTGGGGTCGTGGATAAGTAAAAGATAAGGTTGGTGTATTGGGGCAATTACAAAAATATGAAACAAAATGTCATGAATCTCTTGGGATAAACAAAGCAAAAAGAAACAGGAAACACTTCTAGTAATTTAATATAGGGCGCCACTTTGAGGTGCCTAATTATACCTATTACAACCACTAGTTGTAACTAGGGAAATAATTATTAAAAATGAAAAACATATCTTTTTCAAACGAAACTCAAAAAAGGTTTGTTAAAAAAATAAACAAAATGTTAAGAAAACAAAATTTAACATTTGTTGTGTCTTACCACAAACAGTTACAAAACATAAAGAATACAAGAATACTCAAAAAAGACAATACAAAAATATAAGTGAGAGCGCCCACCAAAGTGGCGTGGCAGTGGCAAGCAGCAAGTAGCACGCGTCTAGCATAATGTAACCAATCCAAACAAATGATTAGAATGAATGACGTCACTGTCATTTTGGTGTAAACTGAATCATTCGTTTTCATTGGTTACATTATGCTAGACGCGTGCTACTTGCTACTTGCCACTGCCACGCCACTTTGGTGGGCGCTCTCACTTACCTCAATAGTCGTAAAATACAAAAATACAAAAAACTTACATGTCATCCATTTACAAACTCTAGGAGTTGGAGGTACTACAAAAAACTTACAATTGTTTTCGAAACAAAACAAATAAATATCGAAAATAATAAAGCTAGCTGTCATATGCACTAAGATTTCTGTAACCATAACTGGAACTATACTGGAACTGGAGGCTTCAGTCTCTCTGTGTAACGAACACACGAACAAATCCATCTCCAAACTGCCAAAAAGCCTTGGATGACAACCAGGGAGAAACCACAAATTCGACGGATGAATTTGGATCCATCATTGAGCCTACAACGACCCAAGTAAGAATGACGAAATTATCTTAAAAATTCGTTCACATAACTTGAAATATCAAACACTTGACAGGAATTAAAACGCAAATTTTCTCCAACGCAGTATATCGGGCGGCTTAAATCAAAGAAATATCGACAAGAAAATACGCAGCTGCGAATTAAATAAACAACTCTAAAACGGTTTACATTAACATCCAGCAATGCAAATAAAATTATTGAAAACACTTTTGGGTATTTTAACTTGAAAGGAACTAACAAACGTGGAAAAAATTCTTCGTTTTTTTTAAACATATATGAGGGGATTTCAATATACTACATATACGAGGGGATTTCAATATACACCAGAGAATCAATGAAATTGCAAATGCTACAAGTTGCAACCAAGATTTTTCATTGATTGAAAAGCATACAAAATCTGAAACCGTTGAAATGCCTAAAGAATGGGAAAACGTAATCAAGAATGCTAGGAGCAAACCATCACCGTTTACCGTAACTGATGTTAATCAGTCTATTATATTTAACATTTCAGAAGCAATAACTCCATTTTTTCTTAGATCTGCTCGGTCTCCAGTGAAAATAAAAACTGCGCAAATGTTGAGATATTCAGTTGATGAATCTGGGGTTGTTTTAGTAATACAGACTTATACAGGTAGCTGGGAAAAATCCCTTATAAGAAACAAACTTGGTATACCAAAAGAGTTTGAATTTAAACCGTTATATAGTACGCGTTTGGATATTCCTCAGGGAAAAAAAAAACCTTAGAGATTTAACCCAATATTTGAAAAAACCAGAGGCTCAAAACATTTATATCGAACTAACAGAATCTGGTTATCAGTCTGAAAAGATTACCGATTTAGACGAAGACGATAACAGCAGTGGTGTAAGTGATGAATACTAAATATTTTGTTTCAAATTTCAACAATTTCATATTTCAACTTTTTAACATTTCAAATAAAAGTTTTCGTTAATTTTTTATTTTGTTTATTACTATAAATATCGTTTTCCTATCAATTAAGGAAAATTCCTGCAAAAACCCCATATCTCAAATGAATAAATGTCCTTCATAAAAAAAACCAAAGGAAAAAACAATGTTATTTATATTATAAACTGCGTGTAATCATCAAAACAATAAATCACTAATTTGAGAATTTCCGTAAACTTAATATGGTTCAATTAAATAACTTTTTTTAAATATCTTCAATATTGTAAATAATGACAAACGGCTCAATTGCAGATATCAAACAAAATTATTTTGATTTTTTACATTGATAGATGCATGGCCACCTTTAGAACCCTCAAGAGCCTATGCAACAGCACTGCAACACTACAGAAATCTCTACTCAAGAGTAGCTATAAGTGGGGCCTCTTCTAATAAGCCAAGTGAAGTGAGCAAAGCCAGCGCACCACGAAATACATTCAGTTCAGTTCAGTCAAAGGTTCAGCGAACGACGAAGTCGGTGTACTTGAGCGGTCGACTTGGGAGGTTAAAATTCGTTTAAAAACTCTTCGCGGATATTAATCGAAAATGCCAAACAGTAGACAAAAGTGCGGGTGAACTTTATTTTTTTAAACACTTCACGATTATATGAGTTGTTGACGTATTAGTTGGACTTCAACAAAGTTAATATACAAAAAAGCAAATATAGCTCAGTTTAGGTATAATAAACAAGTGTTTTACAATGGCAAGTTTTGGATTTTGCGTGTACTATTCAATTTGTTATTATATATTGTTTTTGGCATCTTTGGTCATGGCCAACGAAGACGTTGTTAGTGTAAATAAACCCATAGTTAAATCTGTCAAGTCTTGGCATTTTTCTGCAGGTAAGCTATTTTTATTGCTAAAACAAATTTGTGCGTTTATGCAATTTAATTCCATATTAATTGTATAGTGTTCAATAATTATATATTCAATAAGTAGAGTTGTTGAAACTTCAAGAAATTATTTTAATATAAACTGCCACTTAATAAGAAACTATAACCATATTTTACGATAATGCAGTACAAAAGTTTATGTAAATATTATATTTATTATTAAACACTATGTTAAACATGTTCAAACGTTTGGCTACCAGTTTATATCCATTTTAGTTTCCTGAGGTTCTGTTCAACTTTTTTTCATCTAGTTTTTGGTATGCCTCTCTTCTTTTTCTCAATTTATGTTAATCAGATAAAGTGCTAAGACTGCCAAGGCATCTTAACTATTAAAATCTTTCCTGCTTTCTCTACTTCCTCTGGGTGCCTACGCCTACATGTTCCATGTAATGCCATACATTTATGACTTTGTTTCAAGCTCACTCCCATAAGAATGTCCCCAAGCTCTCCAATAAGAATTTTCGGATGTCCAAAATGTCCAATTTGGATATATGCCTCCTCCAACTATATATTTATATTCTGGACATCTGCAACTCTCTATTTTCCCAGCTAATTTTCGGATATCCTGATACCATCGTATTAAAGGCAGTCCAGGTCTTTTTTCCAGTCTATAATTTTCATTCGCTTCTACTTTTTGTCAATCTATCAAATTAAGTAACTCGTTTTCAGACTCGCGTTTTTAAAAACAATTTATTTAAAATTAACTAAATACAATGGTTAAATAACGAATCAAAACAAGTATACAATAACAATAATAAATCAGGAATGAATGTTCACAGCCGTGGCTGCACTATATATAACGCACTAATGACTTGGACTATGATGTGTAGATATCTCTTTTATGTCTATATAATTCCTCCCTCCTTAAGCTCGGAAAACAAGGGAGTTGGATTTTCTGAGCCATGTGCCTCTCTTGGTCGACTTCTTGTGATGGAGTTGAGTTTGGATTTGAATACTTTGAAATAAGCTAAAACAGAGATTATTAGTGTAATAAGGATGATGAGAGATGTGTTGGTCCAATTGTGATACGTCGGGGCTTCTTTTAATTCTGGTAGTTCAATATTCTCTGCTACGGTCTGGATATGCTTGATTTTTGCGTCGTCTAATGTTTTTAGTGTTATTGTTGGAACTTGGGTTAAGTTACTTTGAAACTCGAATTTGGGTAAATCGAATACATACTCTTCGTGCATTGTTTCTTCTTGTTCGTAAATTTTGTTGTCGATGGTTATTTTACATTTGTCGATGGTTATGATGGAAGGTTTGTCTATTTCGTATATACCGTTCTTTTCACAATCTGCTTCTATTCTTATGGGATTGATGGGTACGATTACTAGCTGGTTTGAATTAATTGTGGTTATTTCAGTCTTCTTCAAATGGATACTCGTGCTTATACATTTATTCTTGCCAGTTCGGATGAGTTTGCTTAAACAAGGTTGTGTATTTTCTTGTAGGTACTTCTTTGGACAGTAATAGTAGTTTTCGATTTCGGGACATTGTTCAGATGTTGTCCAATTTTCTTCGTTACTGAGAAGCAGGAATGGTTGATCGGGTATAATTGTTAGGTTGTTTAAAGGAATAGGATATATTCGGAAATATTTTAAGGGATTACTAACTATTGGGGTATGAATCTTGAAAATTACCAAGTTCCCATGAATATTCACCTGAGTTGAGAAGAGACTGTAATAATTCGTAAAATTTTGAAGTTTTGGTACATTTCGTACCGTATATATTTTGTTTAATTTTAGTATTATTGATTCTAATTGCAAAGGATTAATAATTGAGCTATGAAGAATATTTAGTTTTGCTAGTGATATAGCGGTTTCAATGTTATTGACCAAAATTTGTAGGTCGTGTAGTTGATTTATTAGGTTATCTATTATTATATTTATTGAGAAAGCTTTTTCTACATTTATTAATTCTTTAATTTCTTCTGAAATTATTGTCATTTGTTTGCTTATTATTATTTGATTTTCTTTAATTGTTTCAAATCCTTTTGAGTACGTTTTCGACATTTCTATTAACAAGGTGTGATGCTGAAATAAACTTGAATTTATCTTATTTTGATTGTCATTGAGAGTGGATAAGTAGTTGTTGTAATAATTTTCGTCATCAGTGTCTAAGGTGCCAAAAAGCCATTTGGATACCTTTCCTATTGCGTTAATTAATGCTCGTTTGGTTCTGGGGTTTTGTGGGTATGTTTCTAATTGATTATTTATAGCTTTACTTAGTTTTATGGCATGATCTATTTTGTTTATAATTAATATTGAAAAGTGATTGTTTACTTTAATAGAATTTCTTAAGTTTATTACTTCATTATATATTTGATTACTTATTTCTAATGGTTGGGATAAATTAATATGATAAAGAAATGTATGTTTTGATAGTATCCTTTTTGCTTGTCCAATTTGAACAGGTAGGATGGGATTATTAATTTCTTTTATTTCTAACGTTTGATATCCTTGTAGATAGAGGAGTATCGTCATCGCTAGTATTTTCATGTTGATTGTAGTTATCTGTAACAATACGTTGAGGTTTTATACTTCGCAAGTGATATACTTTATTGTTGGATAATATTTTATTATCTCCAACTAATTTGGGATTTATTAATTTTTGATAAGGTTGATTACATTTTGCTAATCTTTGTTCTGAACCTTTTAACTGATATATGGGACGATTCGTGTCTAATTTTATTTCTGATTGTTTAGATTTATTTGCACGTTCTAAGTTTTGTGTTTGGTTTTTATTTAGTTTATTAAGAATAATATTGTTAAGTAATTTTAGGTTTTTTGAGTGATCATGAATATATTGTGTTATTCTTTCATTCTCATCTCGTTCGAAGGGGTTTTTATAATCTAGTTTGCCTCGCATTATTTGAAAGGGAGTATAGCCTGTAGCACTATGAATACTATTGTTATAAGCTAATATTGCGTAACTCATTAACTGAGAAATAATGATATTTTCTTTTTCTTCTTTAAGTATTCTCAAACTTTCTATGATTGAAGAATGAAATCTTTCTATCGGACTATTGCTATTTGGGTTGTAGGCGGTTACGTAATGGACATCTATACTTATGATGTAAGAGACAGAGATCTTGAAATATTTTATTCCTAAATTCTGTGCCATTGTCACATGTGATTTTGTTGGGTATTCCGTAGTGACTTATAAAGAATGTTAATTTGTTAACAATTTCCATAGCGTTTATTGAATTTATGGGATAGGCTTGACCGAATTTAGAAAAGCTATCTATAATGGTAAGGAAATTTTGGTTACTAAACTTAAATGTATCGATATATATGTGTTCCATAGGGGAATTGCCAATTGGTGTTGGTTTGAGAATAAGTGAGGTGGGATGTCTTTCGTACTTTGATTTTTGACATAGGTCACAAGTATTGACGTAATTTGTGACATCTTTGTCCATGTCAGGCCAGTAGAAATGTTTTTTGAGTGCTGCAAGATTTTCATTAATGCCTCTGTGGTTTGTTTTCGTTTCGTGGTAAAATTTTAACTTTTCTTGTTTTTCCGCTTCTTCCGTTATATCCGTTAGAATTTTATTTGAAATGACTAAGGAAAATGCATTATTTTTAAATGAGTTTGTCATAAAACGAATAAAAGGTATTTCGAGGTCTTTGTTTTTAAATAGTAGGCAATAGGTCGTATTGGGTTTTATGATTTCTTTAATTAAACATAGAAACTGTGTTTCTTCAAAATCATTTTTTGGTATTTGCCAATGATATCTATTTTTGTCGAATATTTTTTCGTATGTATATTTTGGTTTCGATATATTTGCAGAAGTTATTATTATTTGATTTTTGTATATATTTATGGCCTTTTCTGTATACGGTATATTTAATATGGGATCTTCTTGACTAGTATGCACCGTTTCTAAATCGTCAGATTTCTCTTCTGTATTTGGTATTGCTATATTTTGAAGAATTTTTATTTTCTTATCTTTTTTGGTATTTTCTTCTATGGATTCTACAATATCTTCTTCTGGTACTGGTAGTTCTTTGTCGATTATTTCGTTAATAAATTCTTGTGTTATGTTTTGGTATGGATTAATATTTATAATATCTTGTATATCGTTGTGATCAAGAGCAGGTTTTAATATAATATCATTCGAATCTAAGTCTCTAAGTTTCGACATTTCGTTTGTTGATTTTTCAAGATCAATAAATTCGTTGTGGTCTAAGTTCATTATAATGGACAATTTGTCGTTATCTTCGGTATCTATGGGATGAATTTCTACTCTGGAGAGAGCATCTGCGTTTGTGTTTAATTTGCCTTTCTTATAAATAATCTGGTAGTCGTATTCCTCTAATTTAAGTTTCCATCTTATTAGTTTGGAATTAGGTTCTTTTAAGGAGAAAAGCCATTGTAAGGGTTTATGGTCACAAATAATGTTGAATTTTGTGCCGTACAAGTATGGTCTGAAATATTTAACAGCATATACTATAGCTAAGAGTTCTTTTTCTATGGTACTGTAGTGACATTCCGCTGGATTCAAAGTCCTAGATGCAAAAGCAACAGGTAAGTCGTTTCCTATTGGTCCTTGAGATAGTACTGCTCCGATTGCGAAATTTGAAGCATCTGTTGTTACATTAAAAGGTTTGCTAAAATCTGGGTATTGTAAGATAGGATCATTCATTAGGATGTTCTTACAAAGTTCAAAACTTTCTATAAATTCAGGAGTGTGTTTGATTTGCATTCCTTTTTTTAAGCATGATGTTAGCGGTTTAGTCAATTTAGCGAAATTTTTTATAAATCTTCGGTAATAGCCTATGAGTCCTAAAAATGATTTAATTTCTTTGGCAGTTTTTGGGATGGGAAATTTTTTTATTGCATTTACCTTTTTCGGATTAGGTTTAATGCCTTCTGGCGTAATGACGTGTCCTAAAAATTCTACATCTTTGCAAAAGAATTCTGATTTGTCTAATTGTATCTTTAAACCAGCTTCTCTCAATCTCTTAAAGACTTGTTTTATATTACTTATGTGTTCTTGAAGTGAAGTGGAGAATATTATTATGTCATCCATATATACAAAACAAATTTTATTTAAAATATCTTTGAGTATGTTATCTATTACTCGTTGAAACGTTGCAGGTGCATTTTTAAGGCCAAATGGCATACGAAGATATTCATAGTGGCCATTTTCGACATTGAAAGCTGTCTTAGGAATAGACTCTTTCTCCATTTCTATCTGTGTAAATCCAGAAGCTAAGTCAATTGTAGTAAAATATTGGCATCTGCCAAGTTTATCTAGTATATCCTGAATGGAAGGTAATGGGTAGCGATCGTCAACAGTTTTTTCATTTATTTTTCTATAGTCTACCACGATTCGCCATTTTTGTCTTCCTGAAGCGTCTAATTTCTTTGGAACAATCCAAATGGGAGAACTCCACGGACTCTGTGATGGTCTGATTATTCCATCTTCTAGCATTTTATTGATTTGTTTTCTTATCTCCTCCTTATGTATGTGGGGGTATCTGTATGATTTTGAATATACTGGAATTTCATCGGTGGTATTAATGCTGTGTTTTACTTGATTTGTGAAGGTCAATTTGTCTTCAGGGTTATGAAAAATATCTTGGTATTCTTCTACTAATAATTTCAGTGCATGTTTTTCTTCAAGATTCAAATGATCTTGTCTAAAATTTTCCAAAGTTATTTTCCGGTCCTTAGTGTTAATTGTATCGTTTATAGTAATGTTCATAATTTCTTCCATTGAAAAGCAATTAAAATTTCTTGTATCAAAATTTTCCGCAAAATTATTTAGAAAGTTTGTTATCGATATTAATTAGTTGTGTGTGGAATGTTTTATTAACAAATTCAATTTTTACACGTCCGTTTTCAACATGAACTAAACTTGATGGGATTTTTATTGTTTTTGTTTCATTAACAATGTCGTTAAGAAAGATATCTCCATCTGGTAATGATGTCTGTATATTTTTTATTACAGACGAAAAAGGTGGAATTTCTATCTTTTGACTATTAAAATCTTTTCTATAATTAAGAGGGATCTCTGAGTTTTGATTAAAAAGGATTTGGCGATTTAAATCTAAATTTAAGTGTAATTTTCGAAGGTCTCGTATTCCTAATATACCGTCAAAATAATTATGGAAATCAAATAAGACAAAGTCGAGAGGTTCGGATATGTGAAATTCTTGCAAAAGGGGGATTTTGGCTTTGAATTGGGATTCTCGGGATCCTGCACACGTAATAATCGGAGTTGTGTGTCTTGTGATTTTTTTCTGAAAAGTATTTTTCGGCAATGTAGGGTCTTAGGAGAGATGGGTGACAGCCTGTGTCAATTAGTAATTTAATGGGAGTTGGAAAGTTTAATTGAATGTATGGAGAGAATTGGGAATTGTATTATTTAGATCAATGTGTTGGGTTAATCGTCGGGATTTTCGTGACGATCCTCTTGAAAATTTTCATTTATGTTTACAGAGTCTGTTTGGGGATTTGGAAGGTGATTATATGCATCACAATATTGGTTATCTTCATTTTCGTCTTCTACTTGATAAGTTCCTCGAACTGGAAATTTGGAGGGCCTCTCTGAATAAAGGGAAATTTTTGTTTTCCGGAAGAGATTCTAGATGTCGTTGACATTGTTCCGGTGAGAATGTATTTTTTGGGACATTCCTGGGATCAAATACATTTTTTGGTTTCCCAAAAACTTGTTCGTTTGTAAAATATTTAGTTTGAATAGGTCTAGATTGAATTTTTATCGGTTGGCTTGGAAAATTTTTGTTTGATGTACTTGGTTGATTGAAATGACGATTAGATTAGATTGGTTGTAATTGGAAAAGGTTTGCCTTGATGTATTAGGCTGATTGAAATGATTATTTTGTTCGTGGTGATTTGAATAATTAGAATTAGATGAATAACGTGTGTTATAGCGATGATTAAAGTTTGGATTAAGATTGCGGTGTTGTTGGTTATAACTTATTTGATTATTTGATTTTGAATTTTGAAATTGAGTTTTCCTTTAAATTTATTTGAAAAGTTTATTGAATCGACTCTTTGGTCATTATAAAATTGTCTATTTAATATGTCGGATGCTTCTATAAACGATTTCGGTTCCTTTATTTCAAGAATCGTTCTAGCTTTCTCATCTACGTTTGCAAGTATAATGTCTATGGAATTTGCTTCATTTTGTTCCATTAATATCGTTTTCCGTTCAGCACTTAAATTCGTTTCTGAATTTATTTTAATTTCCAATCTTGATTTGAGTTGCGATATTCTTGCTAAAAAGTCTATAATATTTTCGTTTTTGTATTTTGTTGTTTGTAGGAATTCTTTATTCAATGTTTGCCTGTCGATTCTGTCGCCGAAGTTATTTCTCAATGTACTTCGAATCAATGGCCAGGTATTTAAATCTGGTCTACACATTACGAAGTTTAATACGTTGTCTTGTAACTTCGAACATAATACATTATATGTAAAATCGTTCAAAGTATTATCCGTTTGTCTGTCCATAAGTGCGATAATACTGGTCGCATCTTTGGATAAAGCTTTCCAATTTTAACGGATCCCCATTAAATGTGGGTAAAAAAGTCAGCGAGAGCTTTTGCCGCTTGAATTGTGGGTGTGTTATTTAATGCCATTTTGTTTAAGTTACAAATTAAATTATCAATATCACTTTGCATAAAAATGTTTTAAAATTACTCAAATGAAGAAGATTTATTACAATCTCTGACAAATGGTAAAAATAAAATAAAACTGTAATAATTTTCAAAATATAAAGGAAAATAAGAAGTAAGGAAAATTCTCAGTAACTTACTTGTTTATTGTAGGTTCTCCGGATAAATGGTGGACACCAACGGTTGTACTGCAATTAACTGGA
Organism: Diabrotica balteata; assembly: GCA_918026665.1. Lineage (NCBI taxonomy): Eukaryota > Metazoa > Arthropoda > Insecta > Coleoptera > Chrysomelidae > Diabrotica > Diabrotica balteata. The sequence goes on from OU898282.1 coordinate 130,397,148, forward strand.
ATCTGCTGCAACCTTCAGGTATCCTACTGACTGCGCCAATTAAGTAACTCGTTTTCAGACTCGCGTTTTTAAAAACAATTTATTTAAAATTAACTAAATACAATGGTTAAATAACGAATCAAAACAAGTATACAATAACAATAATAAATCAGGAATGAATGTTCACAGCGTGGCTGCACTATATAATAACGCACTAATGACTTGGACTATGATGTGTAGATATCTCTTTTATGTCTATATAATTATCAATGGCCATCCTACCCATAAGTATGCACTGCCTGCCTACCTCCATTTCAATTTGAACACTGCTTGTTATCTGTCCAAAAATACCAACTTTGTTATTCCTCCTTTATAATATACCTAGTTACTTTACTTTGTATAATGAAATAGTTTTAACTGTACCAATATGCATGTTTTTTCAAGTCCGGTCAGTCGTTTTCAATATTTTCAACTCATGATAAAATTAATTATTTACAAGGAGTAGAAGGTGCACAAAGATGCCTTGATATGAATCTAAAAGTATATGTTTGTTTTATAGATTTCGAAAAGGCTTTCGATAAAGTGCAACATCATAATATATTACAAATTCTAAATACAAAGGATGTAAACAGTAGACATAAGAATTATCTCTTAAATATGCACTGGAATCAGACAGCAATGGTCTTCTTCCTCTTCTTCCTTCTAGTATGTAGGCTTTAAAGCCTGTTTCTTCTTCAATATTAGGCTTTCTTCAATATTAGCCTCCTAAATTGTCACACTATCTTTTTCTTGGTCCATCAATACTTCTACATAGGTAAAATGGTCCTGAGACGAAGTGTCTTCGAGGACCTGTTGATAACAACTCTTGTTGTTGAAGAGCGGCTAGACTAGTCAGTATAATATCCAATATCCGATAGGATTTACCCCAGAAGAGGAAGAAAGGACAATTAAACGGACTTACCATTGAAAGTGATAGAGCTTTAGTGGACGATATAAGTATCTAAAAATGTGAAAATCTTTGTCAAACAGATGGTTGAACTCCAAATTTTCTGTTTGTTTGGTTTTTTTGATTATTTTCTATAGTAGGTAATGAGTGACTTTGGCCAGACTGTCCAAGTTCAATCGTAACGTCTTTACAGTGGATTTAAAAGTACAGGAAACTTTCAATGATTATAATTACTTAATTCAAAATCAATTGCTATATTTCTGGTCAATTCTTATAAACATTTCTATTTTTGTTTGATTGGCGTATCGATTACATTGCATATAATACGTGTTGCAGAATATTAGGTATATGACCTTATCACCAAACGTTTTGATTTATATACCATTTCAAAAAGTTGTGATATATTACAGATGTTTTCATCATAAAATAGAAAATCCTGATTAGATAAGAATTTTCAAGATCTAGTTAGTAGAATCATGGGAATCCGCATAAATTATGATAACACATAGTTATCTTTACTTAACTAATAATGATAATTGGACAAGTCCTAGCTTGTATAATTATGTCAGAACCTGATTCAAACTTTAATATTAAACTGCGATCTCCCAGTATCCGTTTTAGGGTCCGTTATTTTTGTTTTTAGCTCTCCTTGGTGTCTCTTACAAGTGAACTACAGAGCAGCTTAGTGCTATGGCTTTTAAACTGGAAAATAAAGATTTTATATATATTTTTCTATGCATTGTGTCATTTCAATTTAATATTTTATATTGTTAACACTTCGATTGCAAATTAGCGACAGAAAATTGCTCATTTTAAAATAATATTCGGCAAAACTTTCCGTATATTTACCCAAATTAAAGCCTCTAAATATACTGAAACTCATGAGAGGAATAGAAGCCGCGCCAAACAATGAGAAACTACCAGATAAGGCAAGGGGGACACAATACATCTTAATAGGTGTAATTTCTTCCCTAAAAGCAGTAACACTAACAATACCTTTTATTATGTTTCCATTCTATTTCCTGTTTTTATAAATACATATATAAATTTAGTAACACAGCAAAGCAAACAGTTTGTAATAATTTATGTACAGTTTGTAATAATTGATGTGCCACAGATACATAGTTATCAAACATTTTTCTAAACATAGTTACATAATGGGAATATAAACGGATAAAATGTTTTTACAAATATTAATTTACCTCCCAGTGAAATTTCTTATGGCTTCAAAATTCCTTTATCTTTCTAAAGTCAATTTTTGCACTCCAAAGTAAATAAAAATGTCGATAAGCAAGACAAATGAATGCCTCCCGATTTTTTTTACCTACCTGCTAACCATTGACAGTTGGAAATGTGTCTGCTCTAGTAATGTCTTTTAGTTCAGGCGATTGTTATGTTCTTCATAGGCAAGCAAACAAAAATAAAAAGTGCTTATAGTTTTTATTTATTTAGAAATATTGATCGTTTTATAAGGTGTAATCATCAATTTGTTGTATAATTTTAATATTAACATACATATTTTCTTTTTATAAATGTGTCTAAACTTTAAAGAAACTTAACACAGAACAGGAATGCTGGTTTTGGTCTTTTTCATTGCGTTGCTTCCATTCCTTATCAATTCAGTTATAATTATTTCGATTGATTTGTATTTCCTATTTTTAATGTACTTCTTCTTTTCTGTATTGAGACCTCTATGGAAGCTTGTCACTACATGTTTTCTGTTCTTTTTTCTGTTTGTTCCTTTATACACTATATGTTACATTTTCTGCTCTTCGAATTATCGATTCAAATCAATTAACGAATTAAATCGATTATCGAATCGGAAATGAATCGATAATCGAATCGGAATCGAATAAAATATAATATCGAGTATAGTCAAATATCGTTTGGATAGAATTGTTTAGCGATCCTGCAGTGGGACTCTGTGCCATGTAGTATTCTACATATAGAGAAGATTCTACAACGTTGGCACTCCGTACATCCGCATTGTCGCATGAATGCTATTATTTTGGTCGTTTCGTTTCTATCTCCAGAGACCTATCGAATTCTATATAGCGCAAGCGTATTATATTCCAAAAGCAAATTGACAGTAAATTTATTTATTTTTATTTTGGAGATTAAGGTTATGTGTACATTCTAACTGTTTTTGGTTTTTACGTAAGAGTTTATTTTATTTTGCTGAGATCGTGGAAATAGTGTAGGCATGTTACCTATTAATATAATAAACATACTAGCAGGGGAAAATGAGGAGCGGTTAGAGCAAATTCGTATCGAAGCGTTAACAAGGCGCCAAATGCGAGATGAAAGCAATCCTTTCGCTATAGAAGATATTCGATTTAAAGAACTCTTTAGGTTGAATAAGGAGATGGCACAATATGTTTATAATCAAATTGCATCCAATATGGTACACACAAATAATTCAGTAGCCATTCCTTCTCTGCTGAAATTCTTTGGATCTCCACCCCCTATGATTTTTTCGCCATATCCTAAACTGTTTAATTTTGTGGTAACAGTTTGCCACACAGCTATTCCTTTAGCTCGTCCCTCACTTCCATTAAATTTATTTGTTATTAATTTTGGATATTCTTCGCAAAATGAAAGCAACATTTCCCAATGTTCCATTCGGGCCCTCATTTTTATCCAAAAATATAACGAAGACGAAGCTCTTTAAAAATGACTTTAAATAACAAAAACAAACAGCAGCATGCAAATGACCCGCGTAATAAACCGAAACCGAAAAAGTCAACCCAAACAATTAAAAACCCCAAAAATAGTACTTTCTTTCTCTAAAATGTGTTACAAACAAAGATAATAGACAATAAATGCGATATTTGAGTAAAACCAACAGGTTAATGTTTTTACATCCAATAATAGAGAGATCGGAAAATACCGAAGCGAAACGACATACGCACGGAGTGCCAATACACGTTACTATCGCCGTTGTAGATAGAAAACGACAATAGAATTCTACGATAGAATTCTATGTGGCACGGAGTCCCGCTGCTGATTGAATCGAATCGAATTGAATCAAATATCGAATTGAATAGATTATCAAATCAAATATCGAATCGATTATCTTATCGAATTCAATAGAATAAACCATCTCTCCTTCTTCTTCTTCTTACGGTGCCTATCCGTTCCGGTTGTTGGCGATCAACATGGCTATCCTCACTTTGCTTGCTGCTATTCTGAATAGTCCGGTTGTCGATGTATTAAACCACTTTCTCAGGTTTTGAAGCCAAGATATTCTTCTTCTCCCTGGTCCTCTCTTTCCAAATACCTTGCCCTGAAGAATGAGTTGCAACAAGCCGTATCTCTGTTCATTCCTCATAACATGGCCAAGATATTCTAGTTTGCGCTCTTTGATGGTGTTAATAATCTCGCATTCCTTGCCTATTCTACGTAGGACCTCAACATTAGTCACACGATCCACCCATGAAATTCTTAAGATACGTCTGTAACACCACATCTCGAATGCCTCGAGTTTTCTTAAGGAAGCTTCGGAAAGTGTCCAGGCCTCTACTCCGTATAATAAGGTAGAAAATACATAGCATCTAATGAGAGAGATTTTGGTAGCAAGTGATAAATCATGACTTCTGAAAAGAGACTTTATCATTATGAACGCTGATCTCGCTTTTCCTATGCGTTGTTTTATTTCACTGGAGTGATCCCATTGGCTGTTAATGTTGGTACCAAGGTATGTGTAGCTGTCCACTCTGTCAATTGGATGTTGGTTAACCAAAAGCTGTGTATTTAATATTTCGCGCTTACTGACTACCATTTACTTTGTTTTCTTCGTATTAAGATCAAGTCCGTGTTCTCTACTTATATGTGATATATGCGACATTATTCTTTGCAAACCGTCCAGACTATCTGCAAAAACTACTGCGTCGTCGGCATATCTAATGTTGTTTAGACGCATTCCGTTGACTAATACGCCTTCTTGTAGTTCTCCCAGCGCTTGCTCGAAGATATATTCAGAGTATATATTAAATAACACCGGGGACAGAATGCATCCTTGCCTCACTCCTCTATCTATGGAGACTGCCTCTGTCAATTGATCATCCACTTTAATATTGGCTGTTTGGTTGTAATATAAATTATAGAAATATATATCTCTCCTTACTTAGACTATAAGAATACTTTGCTTCCTCTTCTAGGCCATTCCCAGCATTTTTGGTCTTACGATGGCTTTATAAATTCTCGACCTTGTCTCGGCGTTATCTCGGCAGCATGTTCTCCTGCGTTTTTTACTTTAGTTTTGCTTCTAATCCATTTTTTGTTTTTTTGTCTATAAGTTTCATCCCGAGCATTGATCTTTCAATCGCTCTTTGCGCTTTTACTATTTTATTCAATTGGACTTGGTGAGTGTCCACGTCTGTGAACCATACGTGAGTATAGGGAGGATACACTCATCGTAAATTCTGGTTTTCAAATACTGTTCTATTTTAGTGATTTTCAAGATCCAACTCAGTTTTCCAAATCCTGCCCATGCTAACCTTATTTTTCTGGTAATTTTCTTTGTTAACTTTCATTACCTGTCCCAGGTAGATGTATTCGCTTACTGTTTCTAAATCTATGTCGTTCAACGTTATTTCTGTAATGTTCGGTAAACTTGTAGCGAATATTATAATGTCATCAGCGTATCTTAAATGACTCAGTTTTCTTCCATTAACATTTACTCCCTTATCTGCCCAGTTAATGTCTTTGAACACGTCTTCAAGTCCAAGTGTGAATAGCTTTGGTGAGATAACATCTCCCTGGCAAACTCCTCTGTTGATTTGTATAGCTTTGGTTTTCGCATCAATTTGTATTTTCATTGTAGCTTTCTTGTAAATATTGTGTATGAGCATTCTGTATCGGAAGTCTATCCTGCAGTTGTTCATAGCTCTCTCTATTAGAATTAATCAAAGAAGTGATCAATCACGGCTCCCTCAATAGAGAGAACCATGATTGATCACTTCTTTGATTAATTGATCTCTCACTTGTTTGTCCTGGTCTCCATAGCTAGACAGTCTAATTATAAGATATTTTATTTCCATTACTTGTTCAATATTGATACCATCGACTTCTCTTTTATATCTGGTTGATTCTTTATTGATTACTATTGTTTCTGAATTAAGATTGTTATATTTTGTTTTGCTTTTATATCAAATTTGTGGACCGTCTTTACAGACTATCTTTATCTTGGGTTATCAATGTTGCGTCGTCTGCGTAATAGAATAGTTTTATTTTTTTATTTCTCATTCTGTATCATCTTCCTTTGTTGACTTTTTGAGGATTTCATCCATGATTAAATTGAACAGCATATAGATCAATGAGTCCCCCTGTGGTATTCTGCTGCCCATGTCTAAAGCAGAAATTTCCTCAATTGTGGAAATTGTCTTGATAAAGCGCCCATACTATTCCATATTGTCGTCAGCGTCTGGTTAGTAGTGCGTTCATGTAAATCTGCCCTAGGCTTTGCAGACGGTCCTGGCGCCATAGGGCTATTAAGTACAATTAGAGGCGGTCAGTCAGATGTGCAATTACCCCTCAAAAACGCACGCAAGCCGACCCATCAGACCGCGGAGACCCATATTTAAGAAGAATACCTTATACAAACAACGAAAAAGTGGTTTATTCAAATTTAATTAAAACTGGGTGTGTGGTTTATATTGTATAGGAATACCATAATCGATGGGAAAAAATTGATGTGAGATAATGCAAATTTGTCACAATTTGGGTTTCGAGGGTATTGGGTTTGGGTGAGAGTCCAAGCTGTAGAAAACAAAACATGCATTCATTAGTGAATTTTTGAAAACAGCAGAGCGATATAAAGGGCAATGCCTGAAGTAACCTTCAAGTATTTGCATCTCCAAATTGTTGATTATAATTTCTTTATGGCATTGTTAAGGTACAAAAACGGTGTTTTTTGATTATTTTTATTTCGATTGTATCAAATCAATATCTAATGAGCACAATTTTGGCAATTCCTTTGGACTATACTTCAAGTCAGTTTATAACATATCATCGGATAATCTAGCTGCTTACATCTATAAGGAATGTATCGACTATTTTGTGAAACCATTAAATGTTGTATTTAATCTAGCTTCAGAAACTAATACCTTTCGTACAAAATTAAAAAAATACCATTACAGTTTCTATTTTTAAATCTGGTATGATGTAAAAAATTACAGACCTATTAGTATTTCAAATTCTCTTGCAAAAATATTTGAATCTATCTTATATAACAACTTATGACAACATTTTATCAATTCTGTCATTCAATATCCACATGGATTTCTACCAGATAGATCAACAATTACAAATATGTATATTCACACAATCTGCTGCAGATGCCATAAACACTAAAAGGCAAGTGGATGTAATCTTCACTGATTGTGCAAAAGCATTTGATAGGGTTGATAATGGTTTGTTGTTAGAAAAGCTGAGCACATTCGGCATTTCAAATAATGCAGTAATGTTTCTGAATACGTATCTAACAGATGGAAGCCAACAAGTTAGAGGTGGTAATTCTTTCTCAGAGGAATATTATAGGTAACCTCAGGAGTTCCTCATGGCAGCAAACTATGACCACTCTTATTTGCTTGCTTTATAAATGATCTTTCTAGATGTCTTAAATTTTCGTTTTGTTTAATGTTTGCAGACGATTTTAAGACTTGTAGAAAATCAATTTGATTGCCAACCATTACAACTAGACTTAAATGCGGTATCCAATTGGTTTTAGATACATGGAATGGTCTAAATGTTGAGAACTGTTCAGTGATGACCTTCACACGTAACAGAAACTTTATAAAAATGACTTACGATATAAATAATAGATCTTGGTGTGAATTTTCAACAAAACTTGCACTTCAATGAACATTATCACATTATTACTAATAAGGTTTTTAGGATATTAGGGTTTGTAATTAGAAACACAAAACACAAAAAATATCTAGTAAAACTAAACAAAATGACGGTGTTAGATTTTGATTTGATACAGAGCAGCGACAAGCCGCATATACGTATTTCGATCTCTTTAGATCTCCTCAGTACGGTATAGTTACTACCCCATATCACTCGAAATACGTATATGCGGCTTGTTGCTGCTCTGTATCAAATCAAAATCTAATACCGTCATTTTGTTTTGTTTATTTACTTCATTTGGAGTACCAGAAATCGAATTCACTACGAATATAGGCCATGATGAACGGCATTTGAAGTGCAATTTTTAGACTCCCTTGCCGATTCATTCATCAAGCTGTTTGCTTCGCAAGTTTTAGGGGACACGTCGGCTTATATTTGAATTCGATTTCGCCATGTAGAAATCGTATGATTTCTCTTTTTGTTTTTAAATATCTATTAATTTTCGTTTTTTTTTTATTTCGTTATTTAGTGTCTCCCTCACATTCGTTAGTTCTCTAATTTGTTAATTTCCCAGTTTGTCCATTAGTGTTAATCTGCAGCTTCTTCTCCAAAACATAATTTCCATTACATTTATTCAGGTACTGGCTACATTCCTGTACAGGCTTATACCGGTACTAGGAGGCATGTACTTTATATTGAATATTGTTTAGTATTAAAATATATAACCTGGAAAGAAAACGGCATAGTGTAACACTAATATAACTCAACTTGAACAATGAGCAGTTGTTATTATATTTCTTTTAAACTAAAATATTATCGGTTTCTTTAGCTTAATTCTACTGAATTTTACTCTTCGAGCTCATTTATAATATGAAAAATGGACACAGACTTATCGTGTAATAATGACAGTAATGACATTATTAATGAATCATTGCCTAATATTCTACTCGACAACTCCAAATGCATGGGAAATTCGAAATCTTTCTCATAATTACCATAATTATTCAGGTTTTAAAGTAGTTAAAACTCTCACAATAGCACATCGTGCAATAAACCATGTAGAAACGAATAGTTTGTTTATAATGAAGAATATTGTCGAAAACCGAACGGTATCTCTATAGGAATTTAATTAAGTACATAAATTTACGTAATGCCTTACGACATCTCAATAAAAATACCGAAGCAGAAACGTTCAAACAGGTTATATACGGCAAGTGTACCAAATGCCAACAGAGACAGAACTTAATACATATCTTTTGATAGTCAAAGTTATTGGCGAAGTTGCTGACTTTGTCTATTAAAAGTTGATAAATTTGTCTCACTCTACAACAATTTATTATTGTATTTTATTATTTGAAATCATATTCCAATACTAGTTGTTTCTGCATCACTTTTTTGTTCTTAATTTTTCGAATGTTTTTTTTTAACGAAGATTATATACCATGAAACGATCCTCATCAAATACAGTAGTCTCTCTTTATAACGATTCCCTATATAACGATAATTCCTCTATAACGATGAAAATAGTAAACGTTGGTTGGTTCGTCATAAGGACAATGTATTAATTCTTTCTCTATACCGATATCGTTCTCTCTTTATAGCGATGACTTTTCAGCGTTCAATAGTCGATGGCAAATGTGTTATTGTGCTTAAAGTTCAGAATACCTGCATCATGAGTGGCAAGATCAATGTCCAGCGGTTGTTTTGTTTTGCGCTTAAGGAATGCGGCCACTCATTCTACTCATCCTCATCAGAGGATTAAGTGACTCGCTTTTATTGTTCGGGCACCGTTATCACACAAATGTTGTCATTTATTGACGACTTTTCATTTCCAGTTTGAGTTGTGTCTCAGTGTTTCAACCGTCAACATGTTTTAGAAAAAGCGTAAAGTGCTCTCGGTGGAGAAAAAGTTATCTATAACTCGAGCAATAGAGAAAGGTGAAAAGCAATCGGATGTCTTTCGTCGTACGGGGCTGTCTCAGTGAACAGATGCTATGATATGAAAGGACAGAAAAAACTGGCTTGAAGCAGAGATGGAGGGCGGTAGCAGGAAGAAGTTGGGGAAACCTCAGCACGAAGATTTATATCGCGCTATGCTTCAGTGGTTCCAGAGCCAGTCAGTATTTGTAACTCAGCTTGGAATTGAGAATTTGAAGGCAGGTGAGGATTGGCTGAGCAAGTGGAAGCTGCGGCACAAGATCAACTTCGGGCAAATCAGCGGAGAAGCTCGCGATGTTAACAAAAACGTAACGTATAATTGGCTAGAAAACGGGTGGCTAGACTGAAGGCACGATATCAGTGACACGACAATCTCAATGCTGATGGGACTGGATTGTTTTTTAAAATGACACCAAATAAAACTTTAAAATTAACTCAGAAAAATTCGTTGGTGGAAAGCTGTCTAAGGAACGTATTACAGTTTTAGTGGCCGCTAACACGGCAGGTTCGGTGAATCGAAAATTATTACTGATAGCGAAGTCGAAAAAACCAACGTTGCTTTAAAAACAGAAAAATCTACCGGTGACCTATAAAGCAAACAAGAGTGCGTGGATGACTTCGGAAATGTTTGAAAAAGCGATAAGAAAGTGAGATATCGAGCTTAAAGAGAAACACATTCTTCTGCTTGTAGACAATTATCCTACTCATCCTGTACTGTGCGACCTTTAAAACATTGAATTTTGTTTTTGCCAGCAAACACAACAAGTAGCCCATGGACCAAAGTGTCATCAAGAGTTTGAAAAGCCATTACAGGAAAAGACTTTTGATGGAATTGGTTGAGAATAATGGCGATCTTAAACTAAACATTCTTGACGCCATCATGATGATTAGCAAATCCTGGGATGAGGTGAGGAGCAATACAATAAAATATTCATTTAAACACGCAGGATGGCTGGAAGATCAAGAATTGACTGATGATGAAGATGACCTGTCAGTAGATGTTTGGGCCAGACAGTTTGAACTTACTATCACCTACGGACCAGAAGAGCTAACAGCGTTTGAAGAAGTTGATGAAAATGTAGCTAAAACATCTGGACTTTTTGACGAGGATATCCTACAAGCAGATCGTATAGAAGAAGAAGAAAACTGTGACCCGAAAGTGAAAGCAGAGCCAGAACTAGCTCCGACCCCTCAGCAGGCATTGCAAGTACTGCATCAATTCTTCATCCACCAGGAAGACGAGTGCTGTAGAAAGTTCTGTGTCTTCAGGACAAGGTCAGGTCAGTTCTGTAAAAAGGAGACAGACCAAGGTGACAGATTTTTTTGTTAATGTAGGCTAAATATATTTTACAGTAGAATATTATTTTGTTATTGTACAGTACACATGTTTTAATTGCACAGTGATTTTTTTTATACTGTATTGCTTATAGGTATTATTCTTTAATAAATATTTGTGGTGTACAATACAGTGTTAATTCATTTATATTCGTTTTGATAAATTTTTTAAATTAAAACATGTTCTTTCGTACAGTATTATTAATATTACAGTACCAAATTTTACCTCCCTCTGTATAACGATCTCTCCTTATAACGATGAAAATTCCCAGTCCCTTGCACATCGTTATAGAGAGAGAGGACTGTAGTTGTATTAACTTGTAAGTATGTATTGAATTAATACGGTTTTTAACAGGTTATATCTTATGGCTATAAATAAATAATATTCTAAAATATACATATAAATATTTTTTTTTATTTAATAAAACTCCAACAGGAATCTTATGATTATTGCTATCTGATCATTCACTATGATCAATAAGCAAGTTAGTTCTATATACAAAATATTACAAAAAACTTATCTAAGCAATTCTTAGGCTCTAATACATTATAGTACTACTAGCTAACGTGTACACTTTAGTCGAACTTTGCTCTGCTTTTTCACTTTCACTCACTTAAAGCACTAACTCAAACGACTTAGTTCTCTTAAGTCTTCTTATCTGGTTGGCGTTGTCTAGGAGTTTGATGGCCTCAACATTCACGTGGTTGGAAAGCCTTTGTTCATGACTCTCCGTAAATTTATTGTCTGGATAACCGTATCCATCTGGAGGTCTCGATGAAGATCACAGTTTCTGAAGTACCATGAAGCGTTAACGATGTTCCTTTATACTTTATTTTGATATCGTTGTATAATTTGGATGTTACTTTCTTTTGTACAGCCCCATAGCTGTATCCCATGTGTTCATATCGGTTTAAGGAGTTGCTTATACAATAACAATTCGTTATAAGTAGACAGAGTGGATTTTTTCCCATCAACCAGTACATCTTTCTGAACTTAATTTCTAATCCCTCCTTTTTTCTTAATGTGTGCTTTCCAACGTAGCTTGGAATCTAATGTCATACCAAATATTTTGCCATGTTTGCATAAGGTATTTAGTTTCTATTTATACTAATTGGGATATGTTGTTCTCTTTTGTTAGTAAAATTGACAAGAAAAGATTTTGTTTCAATCAATGTGATATGCCATCGCCTGGTCCAGATGTTAATTTGTTCAACAGAGTTCTGTAGCATGGTTGCTGCATCCTCGTGGTTTTGTCCGACTGCTAGAATGCATGTGTCGCCTGCAAATGTCGTAATTGTGTTAGGTTCTAATGATGGAATATCGCTGGTATAGAGCAGGTATAGCACTGGCCCTTGTGGAACTCCAGCTTTAACTTCTCTTAATTATGAATATGCTTCCTCATATTTAACTCGAAAGTATCTGTTGGATATATATGATTCTAGTAGTTCAGAATATTGTTTTGGTAAGTAGCATCTCATTGTATGATATAATCCGTCATGCCACACCTTGTCAAAAGCCTGCGCTACATCGAGAAAATTTGCGGAACAGACATTTCCTTCCTTCTTCTAGAGCTTTTTTTACTATATCTGTTATTCTATCCACCTGATCCATCGTTGAGTGGCTTACTCTAACTCAAACTGATGATTAGGAATTAGATTTTTTTCCTCTATAATCGGTTTTAGTCTCTTCAAGAGTAATTTTTCGTATAATTTAGATATGACAGGTAACAGTGGAATAGCCCTATATGAAGAAGCTTCTTATGGAGGTTTTTCAGGTTTTAGTGTCATTATAAGTTCTGTCACCTTCCATATCTTTGGTACGTAACTCAGCCTAAAGGAAGCGTTTATAAGATGTGTTAATTTTATTATAGCTTTCCTTGGAAGTTGCTTTAACATTTCCCCAGTAATTACATCAAATCCAGGAGCTTTCTTTGGATATATATTTTCTTTTATGTATTTCCAAATATACTTCTTTTGGAGTTACAGGGCTAATCTCCATTTCATCTTGATCAGGGAGCTCCCAGTTAATTATTTGTTGTTTTTCATTTGGTTGAAAAGTATTTTCTAGGTGGTCAGCAAACCTGGCCTTTTGTATATTGCTTCTTGCCTAGCTACCATTAGTATTTCTAATTGGTGTATTTTGTAAGATTGGCTTTTTAAAATATATGTAATTAAAAAAAATGTTTTAAAGCAAGCAGATATGGTCTGTGGAATCTAGAACAAAAATAACCAAAAGTTGTCTCGTGAATCCACGAAACAAAAATGGTATGTGCGTACTTTTCTCATTTTATTAATTTTTTATCTGTGTCAAATAAGAAATGTCATAAACAAATCATCAATAATTATGATAACCTTAGGTCTTCTTTATATTCTGAGATGACAACATACGTGAAACTAGCTACTTGATTGACAAATGACGTTTATGGCATTAATCGAAAATCAAAACAAAACACACGTGTTTCTATTTATTGTCCTTTTTTTTTGTTGAACTGAAGTTGTTGCGGAAATATGAGTAAGAAACGAGGCTATACGGAGAAGAAGTCGCAAAGAATACTAGGAGAGAGTGATAACGAACAATATAGTCAGTCAAATTCGTCGGATGAAGAAAATGTAACCGACGACCGTAGTGATATGCCTGATTTTCATTGTCACTAACCGTTCAAGTCTACGAGATAATCAGATAATGAATGAAAATATGAAAATTTAGTATTTGATTGAACAACGTACGGATGATGATTTTTTTTTTGTAAGTATAGAGACATCTCATTCGGCTACATCTTGTATGTGTATATCTCCCGACAACTCTAATGACAATAATTTCAAATATCCTCATCACCTAATTCCTATTCTGACGACAACAGATATATTGAAATAAATACAGCTTCAAAATCTGGCACAATACCAACTACAGAGCATCAAATGAAAGAACATGATGAGGGAAATGGATTGAATTGTGACATTCAGCCGTTATATCGTCAAATTTTTAGTAATTCAGAAAACTTTATACATACTAAAAACATTCCAGAAAACAACAACTTATTGCCAATAATTCTGGAGGTCGTTCGAGTCGCTGGAAAACGGTAAACAAGGAAGAAATGGAAAGTTTTTCCTCACAAAAAACTCACAAGTATGGACTAAAGATTAACAAAGCCACAACTGATGATGGATATGTTTGGAATGTCTGAAATTACCAATCTTGATAAACCTGGAAGCGTAATTGTCGAGCTTTTTGATCACCTTTTGGACTATATTGGCTATATCATTTTAAAGTCGTCTACTTTAAAATGTATAATATATGTCTGAATTTTCAACCTAAATGAGTCAGATAAAATTAAATTATTAGAAGAATTTTTCACCAAGAAACAGAAAACAAAATTTGTTTAATTTATTAATGTTTGTATTTTCCAATGGTCCAACGCCAATAATAAAATCCATCAACATAATTAGTAATCAAGCCGATTCAATTAGAATAACCACTATCTTTAAGGCCCATTATCTTTTGTCCATAAATTTTTTACGTTTACATATTCGTTATCTTCGGTCCTTTCTGTCTAAAAGCGCATCCATTAAATGAGTATACCTGGACCTGGACGGTCGATACGGAGATCGGTGAGTGCTTTACCTTGTAGACGAGATAGCGACGTTTTTTGCCTTATCTGCCCTGCAGCGTCTCAGCATCCTCCGCAACCAGTACCGTATTAAAAAGAAAACTTCCCGTTACGTTAAATCTGTATTACAAAAAGGTATAAACGACAGTTTTATTCTTCTTTTTCGGTTATATTTATCCACAGCTGGTCTCAAACTAATTCTCTAATTTCTTCCGCTCTTATGCTATTCTGCTCTATTGCGAATATGATCTACCTACTAATCTTTTTCTATTTTTTTTTGTTTGTCTCGGTCTCCACTGTCATTAATGGACCGTGTCCATTTTCTTGCTTCGTGCTGCTGCCAACACCGTGTCACTTTTTTCACTTCTATTACATCTACGATTTTTCGTTCTCTCCATTGATATCTGATGATGTTCACGTCTTCTTGTCTCGTATAGTATGTAATAATTGGCAGAGTTTCCAGATCCATAGCCATAAATCGGCGAAGTACATGTATTATACACTTTATCAAATTTGTATGAGTTTCTTTTAATATTTTTTTATTAGTAAAACACGTCTCCAGAGGTGTCTTGAAACGGCAATCTGATTCGCATTCGCGTACACTTAGCTGCATTATTCTCTGCTTTTAAAGTAGTCACTGCACCAACATGAAGTGCTTTACCCACTTCACTCTTCTTACTAAGTCTGTTATCTAGGAGTTAAAGAGCTTCCATATTCACATGTTGGTGCAATCTTTGCTCATTATTGTTGGCACATTTAGTTATTAGTTCTTTAATAGTACCCATCTTCAAATCGTTGTGATCGGTATACTAAGGACCATCGACGAGGCTCCTTAGTACTTTATTCTGAAAGCGTTGTATCTTTAAAATATTGTTCTTGCTGGTACATTCCCAGAGCTGAGCACACTGGCCTGGGTACTTGTTTGTAGATCAAACGACCTATGGAGAGCTTTGAGTTTCTTCCAAGCAACCAGTATAATTATTTGTATTTTAGTTCAAGTTCTTCTTATTTTTTCTTTAAATGATCTCGCATCAAGATCCATACCCAGGTCTCGCAGTATCTGCAATAGGGATCTGGGTGTCATTGGTTTCAATTGGCACATATTGCTTTCTCTTATTAATGAAATTCACATGCACTGAGTTGGTCTCATTCAATTTTATCCTTTATTTTTCGTCCAATTGATTTTCTTTTCTTTCGTCCAAGATTGTAGATTTCTTCCAGCTTCTTCCTGATTATTTCCCAGTATCAAAATAACTCTGTCATCAAAAGTTGCGATTGTTCCATTTTCGAGTTCAGGGATCTCACATTTTATTCTGAAATATATTTCAGTTAAGTACAACTCTAATAATTGTGAATGCTGCCCAGTAGTGCTCTATTCAATTTATGGATAAGGTTTTTATGCCATACTTTTTTGAAAGCTTGGCTCACATCCAAGAAAATCGCTGAACAGACTTGGTTTTTCCTCTAGTGGCTTTTCAATCATGTCAGTAATTCAACTGATGCGTTGAAATTAATCTGTTTTCTTCGATGATAACCTTTAATATTTTCATATAATATTGAAAGTACAGGCAATAGGCTTATAGAATAATACCTCATTCAAGGGCTTTCCTGGTTTTTCAATTATTATAACTTCTGCCAGTTTCCACATTTTGTTAACATACTTTAGTCGAAATGATGTATGATAAGGTTTGTCCCAATCGATTCATTATTCTAGCTTGAGATGTTGTGACGCATTATTTAAACTTGTCTTATTCCTAATTTTCTTCTTTCAGAAATTAGTGCTATTAATTTTTTTCGGATACTTTTTCCTTCTGTCCTCATAGGGATGATTGTATTACTGTTCCATGCTGCTTGCTGAATCTATTTGGTGAACAATTCAACTAGTACAACTAAATGTTATTTAGTTTTCAAAAGGACTGAAAGATTTTCTCTAGTTCATTTCATCATAAGTTATGTCAATCTGTTCTTGCATTGACCAGCCTAGCGAAGTCTCTTGGGGAAAGAGCCTGACCAGCCTAGCGAAGGGGAATGGGGAAATTATCTCAATTTAAATACCGGACCTCCTCAACGCTCAAGATATTATAGGCAATATTCTTGATTAAAAATATCAATCCGGTTAGGGATTTTATTCTGATATATTGGGAAACAGGTTGGATTTCCAGTGGATACTATTTCGATGAATCTCCTTCTGACTGTATTTAATGCTTTGACGGGCAATATACAGCTGAGAGTACCAAATTATAGGTCTTAATTTTGATTTTTACAGCCTTGGTTTGTATTTCTTCTGTTTGTTATTCCATATCCTGTGTTATTACGTCATGTTGTAGAGAATAATTTAATTTTGATCTACTCTGATATTCAAGCAGCCTTAAAGACACTCAGGCGTGTACAGGTTAATTCAAAGCTTGTATGTGGCTGCTTGGATGTTGGTCGCATATCTTGGCTGTTGTTTGTTTGTACCAGATTATAGTGGTTACCTGAGCAACGCGAAAGTAAACGAATTAACTAGAGTAGGTGCATATATCCAATAATCGGCTTAATAACGCAAAGGCACAGAAAATAGTAGACATCGATAAATCTCTGGAATACTACAGAAGATTATCATTACAGAGCAAAAGTAGGCAGTCCATCAAGACACTCGGCCAATTTATAACCTAGCTGATGACACACAAACGAAGGATTATTAGGTGATAGTGGGTCTATCACTGAACACTATAGGCTCAATATGAATTTAAGCTATATATGGAAAAGAAGATTGATGTCGAATTAGCCTAGAAGGGCAACTAACTAAGGGTGGAGGGGGGTGAACTACCAATGGATACCAACCAAAAGACATACAAACGATAAAAACTACACAAAAGACATAAATAATAGGCTTTCTTTGAGAAATTTTCCTTTTTTACGCTCTGTATATCCGCCCCTAATTTCTCCATTAAAACTTTTCTGTTATCTTTAGTTTTTCTCTATCTAAATCCAATTCGTTTATAATCCATCATCATATTATCATTTACTTGAGAAAAATTAAATTATTTTGCTTTAATTTTACATAAATAGTCCTTATGTTCACCAATTGTGAAAATGCCCATGCATATATGTCACATGAATCCGGTTCTGCTCGGGCAGCCGGCCAAGTTTATTTTATCTTTGACAGCACCGGCAAGATCGGGTTTTGCACTTATATAGAGCTCATTCTGGTTAATTGTTTTTCTTCTCTTCTTTTTTCTTGGTTTCTTTTTTTATTCGGTGGATGGTCTCAAGTCGATGTGGTTAGGGATTCTTGAAATGCCTGGTGTTCAGCGGATACAATGAAATAGCTTTACGGATTAATTTATAGATAGAGAATGACTGTTGTGTAAACAATTCTTTTCTTATTTTTTATTGACGACGTGAGTTTGATAACTACCGTAATTTATTTTAGCTGATTTTGAAACCCAACTAAATACCACACAATTTTTGGAAGCTATATCAGTCACTTCTCTCATTAAAGTATTAAATAAAATGTGACCGTAACGAATTATAACATTTAAAACTATTAACAAGTTTATCTATCAAGGCACATTTGAGCTCCTTAAAGCACAAGTGGTATACTTAGCACTTTAACCTTGTTTTGAGTTATGTAATGTTTTACTGGAATTGTTTTTTACTGGAAAAATTCAGGAATATAATGTTCAAGTTTTTTCTTTCGATTCATAGTTTCACTTACATAGTTTTTTTACTCATCTTCAATATTAACATCTACCTGCAGTGGCCCGATGTCTTGGGCATCTTCTGAAGTAAACAGATTCACAAAATGGGGATGATTAATGGGAATAAAAGGGAAAAGGTCTTTCATATCATTTTTCTTCTCTTTGGTCACAGGTCGAGGTCCACTGGTTTTAGATCCCTACTTTAGGTCTAGATCAAAGAATGACATTTCATCCAAAAGAGTTTCCTTAAAGAGTAATGGGAATGGAGTACTCTTTTGATATCGAATCCACTGCATTTTTAACCATGATACTGCTTGTTTTTCCGTGTCATTCTTTCTTTTTGTCCATATTTTCTTACTACATGATAAGTTTAGATGGGTAAAAATAACAATATTTCCGAATCTCTAATTTTTCTTCGGGTGGAAATTTTACTGGTTCTTCTAGTGCAAGCATTCTTCTTATCAAGTTTCTTATATCTAAGCTAATTCTAGGATTTTCAAATCGCTTCAGGTTCTGTCAGGCTTTTCGCTAGTGCCTTTATGAATTTGATTCGGGATGTATTTTCAATATTTTGAAACAATTAGACATGACAAATGCATTGACACAACTCATGCCTAATATTTGATAAAAAATAGCCATTGGCCAAAATCGAGTTCTCCGTGATGAGCTGTAATTGGTGCTTGTGTCATCTAGTGCATCAACGCCTTCTTTTGTTGAATTATAGAATGATATTCTTTCAGGTTTGTTACTTTCAACATCCGTAGCACGACCGTGGTGCATATAGGAAATGAGGATTACAGCCTTGTTTCTCTTAGGAATATATGAAACTAGCGTTTCATGTTTTGAAAATTCATGTAACGCAGAACCAACTTGTTTTCGTTATTTTTCTCTTCAATTCTGGAGGTATTTCCCTTTTTGATTTTCTCATGAGTCCGATGTAGGTAAGGCCTCTGGACTGTATTTCACTAGCTGAAGAGAAGAAAACCAATTATCTACAGTAA
The DNA here is from genome assembly GCA_918026665.1 of Diabrotica balteata. NCBI lineage: Eukaryota > Metazoa > Arthropoda > Insecta > Coleoptera > Chrysomelidae > Diabrotica > Diabrotica balteata. The sequence continues at coordinate 130,416,493 of OU898282.1, forward strand.
TGTTCCTATTCTTTCTTCCCTAGATGTGGCATCATCAAGCCTCAAGCAATTTATCAAAACACTCAATCGTTTTCCGCTCATAACAGTCCTAAAAATCTCTCTTTCGGTGCCATCTGCAGTAAACATGGCGTCAATATTTTTTCAATTTTATCCTCATTCTTTTGTTCTAATTCTTCATCAATATTTTCATCATTTAAAAAAGAATGTTCATTATCATCACTTTCACTTGAAGCTCGATATTCATGTTCTTCTTCGGTCAGACAAGTCAGATTCTTCCTCATATAGCGAAGAAGCGAACTCGGATTCTTCCTCATACCATCTTAAAATAGTACTTTTAAAATTATTGTCTAATGCATTAACTTTTTTGATAAACTAGGAACCAAATGCATCTAAAAATAACAGGTTTTACACAAAACTCTTTAATTTTATAACTATTACAAAACTTACCTTAACGGTGACGTGATATCACTGAGATCTTACAAAAAGTTACAACTTCTAAAGTACTAGGAGTCTATGTGACTCCAAAACAAAGCTAGGAAATCTTGTTTGCTCGTAAAGTGAGGAGTAATATACAGTGCAACCCTCAATTTAACGAAACTGAAGGACATTGGAAAATACTCGTTATATCAAGTAATTTGTTACAATGAAGTTGGTTATATAGAGAGAGATTTGGTTGGTCTACGATTTGTTTTAACAGGGTAACAAAATTATTTTTATTAATCTCAGTTTTCTTCTTCTTATAGTACCGTCTCCTTATGGAGGTCGGCAATCCTAATCTATATATAATAATAGTTTATATTTATACAGTTTATTCACAAAACAAATTCAATGAAATGCAGTGAAATTTGTAAAAATCTGTTTACATAATAAATGATTTTTTATTTCTAAGAAGATCCTGTCTCTTCCTCAGCAAATTGTTTAGCCCAAGTCTGTTCAATTGCATATTATCTTCTTAATCCTGGTCTACACTGTCTACGTTCTGATCCGCTTCCACATTCCTTATATTACGAGTTGAAGGAACTGGTATCTATTAGTTCTCGTTATATGACAAATGTATGCAGTTTATATATAATTTTGATTATAATTTTAAAATCAAACTAATTTTCATAACATATTTTTCCATCTACGCCATCTACAGACAATTTAACTGATAATAACTATGCAATACCTTAGATTTTTGTAAAATAAGATGGTTATTTTAATGCTTTCTTCATTGAGACGTATTTATTTCGCTGTTATTCTATTGGTGAACAATATTGTGCTGCTCTATTGTGAATCATCCTTAAATTCGGCCCTTAAACGAAAATACCGATATTTTCCATTATTATCTAGCAACAAGTGTGTTGTGTATAAAACGGATGGAATTCGTTCGTTCTTCAAGACGATTTGGATGCTAGTTCTATTGATCCCGGATGTCTTGTACTTAACATAGGGTCTATGTGAATATGTGGTTGAATAACTCCTTCAACTATATCAATTCACAACGTTTTGTTTCGCAAATTATGTTGAACAAAGAAATTTATGATTTTTGTCGCAAAGATTTTTCGATTTCATTCTGAAAAAGTGACCCTAAATCACGAAATACAACATGTCGAAGTTTCAAACGTCAAATATACGTAATACTGCTACCGCTCTCGATTATTAAGAATAATATCGTAACGTAAACCTCCGCAACTGTTGAAATATTTGGAGGAGCGTCCAATCGTGAATTATCGTGAGTCACGCTCACGTTCACGACCGAGGTTACTAACGTTCACGATAGACTTTTTAATTTCTTAATTTTTATCAGATACATTCCCTGTCCCTTAAATTGTTTTTACTAGTTTTTTTTTTATTTTGAAGTACTTTCTTCTGACACGTTCATTTTAATATACACTAATTTTTCATCTACATTTACTAATATGTAATTTATTTTATCTCTTTTTTTAGTAAATATTGGTTACTAAAATGTTCTCGTTTTAATTTGTTATATTTATTAATTTTTCCTCATATTTTTTGAATATTTTCTTACTAGTAATTTAACTCCAGACTTCCTGAAGTTGACAAATCCTGAATTAGGTTTTTATAGTCTTTATTTAAATCCACCTTTAAGAATATTGTGTTTTGCAGTAGGTGTACCTTTATTATCTCCCGTAAAATACAAATAAACTTTATATTCATTTCACAACGTGTGTATCGTCTATGCACTGAACATTACAGACACATACTAGGCATGATTGGAATGAAACAATGACTATTAAGAGGATAAGGAGAGACGTTTCTAAAATGTAGTTTCGTTACATTGGATATTGGGTATATTATTTAGCATTAGAGAGAGATATTTTTTATATTTTTGAAATTGTACGAATAGTTTTTGACATCTCAAATTCTTTAGCCTTTTTTTTGCCTTTTTTACTCAGTATTATAATAATTCTTCCGAAAATGGTCTAATGGCTGTATATAATTCCTGATACAACCTTGAAGGCGATATTTACGACTGTTTTTAAGACTGAATTTTCGCAGAGTCGTTTGTCTCCCCTTTTGTACACAGGAAATATGATTCATACTTTCCAATCCTCTGAGATGACTTCTATTGTAGAGTCCACGTGTGACGGATTAGTTTATGGATGCGCTTACATAGCACATGCCCACCATTCTTTATCAGTTCTGCAGTTATTTCATCTGCGCCATACAGTTTCTTTCAATGTGAGTTCCTCAAATAGTTGTTCTGCTGTGTAATCAATTATTTATTCTTCTTGGTTTTGTCCTTTTTCTGAATTTAAGAGTTCTTTTTCTTTGTACATATTCTACTTGCATCCCTTGTTAGTTCTTCATATGCCCTTCTATGCAATCGGGAATTCCTTTGTAGACATTTCTGACAGCTCTATTTTGCTATTTATTACTTGTTGGCAATCTTTTGGGACTTTTGGGAGGTTTCACGTAATGTTTTCCTTGCTGTCTTGGTAATTGTCGTTTGGATTATATTCCATTCGTCTTCAATGTTATCTTGTCCTCTTTTATTTAAGCTTTATTTTCTGCTGGTATTGATTTTTAAACATATATGTCTGGCAGCTTTTTTTTCTCTTACCATTGATACTCTTTGTTTTATCTTCGATATGACCAAGAAATGATCCGAATAGCAATTTGCGCCTTTATAAGATCTAACATCTGTTACGGAGGCTGTCAATCGCTCCTCTAATCTGCTTACCTGTCTTCATGATTCTTTATACATTTCTCCATGAGATTCAATCTTGGGCTATACTATTATCAATCCCCTTTCCTCCATCTTATCTATGCTCCTTCATTTTAACATTATATCAATGCTCAATGGATAAATAATGTGCTCATCAAAATCACTGAAATTGAAGTACTTTGGTCATATGAAAAATAATGATGGGTAAGGTTTACTTTATTTCGTTATTCAAGAAAAAGTATTTAGTAAGAGAGGTCTGGTCTAGACCACGTATTTCCTGGCTCCATTAGCTAAGAGTTTGGTTCAATATGTCGACCATAGGTCTGTTTCGAACAGGTGTAACACATTAAAATTAAAAATTGTCATAATGATCGCCAATATCCGGAGAGGATCGACACCCATTTAAAAACAAAGGAGATCGGGAGAAGGAGAGAAAAAAAGTTGAGCAAGCCAAAGAATTCACTTGGATCGCTAGTAAACACAACAAACGCGACAAGCGACGAAATAAAAAAACGTGCAGTAAAGCTCAATATATACAAGACCTTAATATGATCGGTTTTGATATATAGGGCTGAAACGTAGACCTTATCTTGAAATGATGAAAGACTTCTTAGTGTCTTTGAGAGAAAAAGTCTTAGAAAGCTTTTTGGGGCCGTAAATGAAAATGGTCGAAGATACAACTTTGAACTTTATCAGTTATACACCAATCAAGATATTGTGAAATTCGTTAAAGTGTGGAGACAGATGGGCTGGACGTATTACTAGGATGTCAGATCACAAAAAGAAGAGGACGACCACGAAGGAGATGGATTGATGATGTAGAAGAAGACCTTCAGATTCTAAGGGTCAGAAGATGGAGGGAAGTTGTCAGGAATCGACGAGTGGCGACTTATAATGATGATGGTCGACAACTTAAATAGAAGAAGATATAGTTACGTGACAGCCTATCTTTTGGTGTAATTAATCATAATTCTACAAATATCCAAATATTATTAAAAAACGTTTTTTTTTTCCACAATATAATTAAAAATTGGTCGTTATGTATTTTTATACTTATCTCAGATGTACTAAAAGTATTAATTATGCGGTTACAAAATTCTAGTTTATGTAAAATATACTGCACATAATTCCGATCGGTGCCAATCTTCCTGACATTCACCATTTCCCTGACCAATCCTCTTAAGACGCACATATTGGGTTACATCGGTGAGCGTAGGTTCTGTCTATTTTATTGTTATTGGAAATTTGCTATTTTAAGCTTGTTGAACAGTCGGCGCCAGAAACACAATTAATCAAAATGTAAGGAGGAATGTTGTACAAGATTAACTTTTTGAAGAATGTGAGAACGTTGACGCAAAACTTTTGCATGTAGATAAGTTTTAAAAAGCCCTTTTTTAAGTTCGTTAGTTATATTGAACTTCTAATGACAATAAGATTTTCTAAGATTTATGTTTCATCGTTACTTTGTTGTCATAAGCTGCTACCCGCAGTATTTTATCTCTGGATCCCAAGCAGATTATCAAACTATTATCATTTCAGTTATTCGCGTTTTCTCGATGTCTTTCATTGTGGTTGGATGTTCTCTCGTTTGTGATTTGTTGTCCTGTTTTAGGGTTTTCACCTCTTCAGGACGTAGTTTGTTTTTCTTTGTGGGTTGGCTTTTTTTTTTCGTTGTGTGGGTTCCACTGGTGGATGGCTTCGTGGATGTTTCGGCGGAGGAGAATCCTGGACAATCCGAGGTAAAAGGGTTGTTGAGCCAAAACGGTCCTTTTCAGAATTTTGTTAGTAAAAATATATTTGTAATTGACTGAATTTACTATGTATACAATTTAATTAACTAGTAAACGTATATTGTGACTCGCTTGAGGGCAGCTGTGGCTGTATTCTCTGCAATAGACAGATATACAAGGTGGTCCAGAATTATGTACATTAATTTCTAGAGCTCATAGTACGTCCAAAAATAAGGGTACTTCTTTATGTACACTTTTTTATAAAACTGAATAATAAGGGAGATACAACCCTTTAAAGGGGTGAATTGAAATTCTTATTTTTTCAAATATCTTCCAAACGGTTTTGAATACGGAGTTCATATTTTGGGAGTGATCATAAGACATTAGGATAATTAATTTCATGTCACCACCTACCACATCCTATATTAATACAGGGTAGTTTTGGAGGATAAGTGGGGGTTATTGCGTCACATGTTTTTTAATTTTTGCATATTTTAAAAAAATATTTTAAAAATTGTTTCCTTAGACTTTTCTACGCAAAAAAGGTGCTCTTGTAATATTTCGATAGATATCACCGTTTTCGATTTATTTAAACTCGAAGGTATACATGTATTTTATTGTAATCGTTACATTTCTTAATATTCATCAAGTATGCTTTGGAATTGACACTTGTGTTAGCAATAATATTACAAATTAATGGAAAACTTAATTAATACTTAACATTTAATTAGTGGCGAAAATAATATTTCACAACAACTGTTCAAAATGTCCTCCATGTTATTGAATACATAATATAATTCTTTTATTTAGCGAACGCATTAATCCATTTAATGTTACTGGATCGTTTTGTAAATCGGTAAATACTTGTTCAATTTTGTCTCTTAATTCATTTACTGTATTAATTGGAGTGTTATACACTTTTGATTTCAAATAATTCCATACTGTAAAGTCCATTGGATTAAGATCACAACTACGAGCAGGCCAATGAATCTGTACATCCGCACCCCGGCCTATCCACCTATCAGGGAAATGTTCATGTAACCACCAGAGAACTACGAACACATAACCACCTTCTACAAATTCTTGTGTAATGTGGTGTAGCACAATTATGCATGAAAAACATGTTTCTTCGTATTTGTAATGGAATATCTTCCAAAATATCATGTAAAATATTGTCTAGAAAATTGTAATACATGTTGTGGAAGTGAGTTTCCATTGTAGCCCTTGGATTTTCTTCAGCCCAGAAATGCATATTTCTAGAATTGAACATACCTTGTCTTGTAAATGTGGCGGCCTCGTCTGTAAACAGAATGTTGACATAAAGGTAAACTCTTTAGGCTTAGTACTTAAAAAAATCTGACTACATTTACTTATAAGAACTGAAATGAAACTGAAAACCATCCTAATATATTTATAATTGTATAAGAATGAACTATATTATCTACATTTTGGTATAATACATAAGTATTAGAAAAATTATCACCGTTTGTAAGAAAAAATTCACCATTTGTTTTGTTATTTAAACCAATTCAAATAACATTGTGTATTCAAAAACAAGTCTCCCTGTTCATTTTTTAGTCCTTGGTATAAATTATTAATATATTTATTTATGTAATAATTTTTTCTCTCTCAAAAACTTATAGCTTTGTTTTGTTTCTCTTAATACCCTTTTCGTTACGTTCTTTTGCTCACTGTATGTATCATTAATTTCGTTTAGACTTCACGATTACGTATCATCAACCGTATTCATTTTCGATTATCTAATTCTTTTCCATAGTTGTCACCAAACTATGGTTTTCACTTTTTATTTATATTTTTATTGTTATTGTTTACAGTAACTTCCATAATTGATTTGATTCGTGCAAATTCGAAATATGGAAAGTGAAATATGAGCTACAACAATATGATTTGTTGTGCGCTTAGTGTATAATTTCGTCATAAGCAATTCAAACAAATAGAAAATGTATGACTGAGTATATAACACACGCACATAATCTCAAAAGGGAGAATTCTACTCATAAAAGCAATAATTTCATATAAATGGCACATTCGTGGAAAAAATATTGTCTGCAAACTCGTGCACGTATCCATAATCCATAATAACGATCTGCTTCCTTGTCAGTAAATAAAATACATCCATGCGATAATGATCAACCGCATTCTCGTTGTACCTCCGTGAGTGCACGGGAAAATATAGCAATTACAGTTAATAATTTGATGTAAAATGTTGTTTTAAAACGGGATGGACCGGATTCCAACATCAAATTAGTCATAACAAGAGTGCCACGGCGAATATTCTTCAGCTTCTTTGCAGATTCTCAACGGTATTAAATTATAATGATCTGATAATTTGTTTTAATGTCGCTTTATAAAAATATCTATCTGGTTTTATGGATTTCCTCGTATAATCAGGTATTTCAACTACTTATTTGTGAAACCTGTTCAAAGGTATTAAAATCAATTCAATATGTCTCTGTTTAACATAACTTATATCACAAGATGAATAATTTGCGGATAAAAGAAAACTACAAGATCTATTTAACAGTGAAGACGTGTATTTAATTATACGTAGATTCTAAAAAACACTATTTTATAAATACAATGTATATTTTTGGTTATCCTTGTTATACTTGTTATATTCAGTTATTTCTGTAATTTCTTTAACTTTCTTCATCTTCTTTTAGTGCCTATACTTTTCCTTGAAGAATTATTTTCAGTAATCTGTCTTTAGTGCCGTTTCTCATTATGTGCCCGAGATATTCTAACTTTCTCATTTTCATCGTATACATGACTTCCCTTTCTTTCCCCATTCTTCGTAGTACAGTCTCGTTGGTTATCTTGTTCGTCCATGATATCCTTAGGATTCTTCTGTATAGCCACATCTCGAAGGCTTCAAGTTTTTTCTCATCGCTTCAGTGAGTGTCAAGGATTCAACTCTAGTACAATATCGAGAAGATACAACATCGTAGGAGCCTTACTTTAGTCTCCAGATTAAGGTTGTGTCTTTTAAAGAGTTTGTCCATGTTGCTGAATGCACTCCTAGCCTTCTCTTTTCTACATTTTACTTCCTGTGAGTGATCCCATTGTTAGTTTACTATTGTTACAAGATAGGTAAACTGTTTTACTCGGTCCTCTGATGTATTCTTGATAAGCAGTTGGACGTCTTTAATTTTATTTTCGCTGATGACCATAAAATTAGTTTTTGATATGTTTACTTGTAGTCTAAATCTTTCACTTAGTTCATTTACTTTATTTATTAGTTTTTTAGGCGTTCTCCATTTAAAAGCTTCACTAAATATTTCCTCTGAATATAGGTTGAATAATAAAGGTGAAAGTATACATCCTTGTCGAACGTCTCGCAGAATCTGGATCGCTTCCTTCGGTTCATCTCCAAGATTTGTTCTTATTGTGGTTGTGTGTTATGTTTTTGTAGTTCTAATTTATTGCCTTTATTCTAATTTATTAAAACTCACCATAATTTATTATCAATTTATTAAATAACTGGACAACTATTTATTACGTTCGTACATTTAAATACGCGAGCCCCGAATTTATCTTCTTACTGACTGCTCAATAAATTCCATGGTATTTATATATAAAATGCCGTTATCTCGAAAAGTCTGGGGATGCACCGATGACGTTACATCCAGTAGGTGACTCATCCAGCAGGTCTCAAAAAGTCAATCGCATTCTGGTAAATTCAGAGAGTCGTCGCCGACGGCATTCTCAGTAACTGAACTGGTTATCCGACCCTTTTGTAGAATTCGATAGTATCTGACCTAGAACATTCGTGAATGAGTAAATATATTTACAGTTTTTATACGTCATAATGTTTATTATTGTAACAGTTGATTGGTTCCAGTATAAATTTTGCATTATACGCCGGTCTTTATCATCTTTAACCTACACTTTAACTGTACCTCGCCATTATATTTTTGGGTTGTCGACCGGAGAATCTGAATCAGGGGAGTCTGTTTTCCATTGAGACACTGCAAAAATGGTTAATTTGACAATGTTCATAAAAATATCAACTACATTATTTTTATGTTGTGATTGGAAGATAGTTTGAAAGAAGAGGATTTTGTCTGAACAACAATGTTGGGACATCAAGCGAGTCAGAGTTTATTTTCTGACTAATTTCAAATCATTAGCAGTTTAATATACGCCACAAATCCCATAATATGTAATAAAAATACTTTTTCCGCAAATCGCCAGGAAATTTTGGCATTCCTGTCAAAATTTCTTGAAGAAAAAGTCAGGACTTCCTTACTGTAAGGAAATGTCATTTCCTTACTGTAAGGAAATGATATTTTCGTACAGTTGTTAGTGTTCTACATAAATGATAGAAAACACATTGCTTATAAGGAATTAATTTATATTTTGAAAACATCAAGTCATTGCTGAATACATTTTTAAGATCAATTTGTTATATTTACAGTAATTTGACAGTTAGTACAATTATTGAAAATTGGAGGAACACTCTTAGAACTATGAGAAACATTTTGGACAACATGCAGGGTGGAAGTGTCATTTTGTTGAATATTTTGTACTGTGAAAATTTTATTTGCCACCTCAACCTTATTGTTAAGCGATTGTTCGATATATCCTTCAGCAACGTTTGATGACTTCCATCCGCCATGCCTCTTTAAACTAGTTATGTCGGCACCAGAGTCAACCAATATTGTTGCAGAAGACCGACCAAAGCAGTGACCAGTATATTCTGTAGGATTTACCAAGTTCAAATAAGTAGCAATTATTTTGGGCATTTTTCTAAATTGATGAATTCCTACCACTTGTCTACAACCCTTTCCGCTTTGATATTTAAAGAAAAATCGGTCACTGTTCATATTTTCTGGTCTTAACGAAACATACTTTCGATAAACATTCAAGTAGATCTGATTAATTACAAATGATCTTGGTTTGTTGGTTTTCGAATCAGGTATGCTGATTAAAAGCTTAGATTCTAAGTCTTCTATATCGTGTACAGTCATTCGGACTAACTCATCCATTCTACAGGCCCCAGAAATACCAAATATTACAGCCACCTAAAAAATAAATAAAGCTATAATCTAAATAGAAATTAAAACCTTGTAAATTACCTTAATCATTAAATTTTCTTTATCTGGAGCTTCCTGGATAAATTTTTTCAATTTCTTCCTTCGTTAAAATCTTAGATTTCTTTGCCCTATAACCTTGAGCTTGCCGTTTCAATAAAGAACGAAGTTTTGAGTATGTAGATATATCTACATTGTGTTTAGGTGCAAGGGTTGACTTCAGCATTGAATAATTGGCCCATAATGTTAAAGATTTCATCTTTAAACAAAGGTCTAGGAAGTATGCCATTACAACATTTTCTGAGAAAGAACTCGTATTTTTACTCATGCGATAATCCATAAAACGTCTGTATGCATTTTCGTACTTTTCTCTTGATTTCTTTGGCAATAATTCTAATAAAGCAGTATTCACTGCCTCAACCAGCTCTGGAGGAGTCGCAGGAATGGAAATTTCATCATCACTTATCATTTTACTTTCGAGAACACCAGCAATTAAATTTATAAGCGTCAAGTTTGACAATTCAACCTCAATACGTTTCCATAGTAACCCAAGTAATTTTATTAGGAATTTCAAAGCACCATTTATTTGGGAATAAAATTATCGCGTTTTTTTTTTAAATCAATCAATATCTGTCGAATTTTAAACGATTTGCGGAAAAATAGTATGTTTACCTCGTAGGAAAAGCCACATTCCTGGACTCTGTGTTGCTAAGTCTCGGCTTGCGCCTCGACTTAGCAATCTTCACAGTCGTCCAGGAATGTTAAGCTTTTCCTACCCGGTAAACAATATTTTCCACAAATATTACAATATATTTTACCTAAATACAATTTGCTTCAAGCCATTAACGCGTAAGTAACTATGTTGTAATAATCTCTTCTCTTCAACGTTTACCCTAGTAAAGTGTAATTTATAAAAGACGGTGGTGCTGTACACCAAATGCCCCTTGCTACTATTAGAACTGCAGTCTCTCATTTGCCAATATGACAGGAGTTAGTGAATCTACTATTTCTTAAGAGGAAAAATGAAAATTTAGCACCTCCCAAAAAAATCATCAGGAAGAAAATTGCGTGGCATTGAGGAACATGTGCAAAATATAATAAGTCTAATAGTGCATGGCTTTTATTTTAACAAGGAGATCCCAACACTCACACACAGCTTTTTTAGGTTTGTACAGGAAGATAAAAGTGTATCCCACATAGGACAAAAAAGTTTGTTAATCGATAAGGAACAAAAGTTACGTTGAAATATTTAAGGTATATTCAAAAATACAGACGGGAAGAAAGACAAATCTATTATCTGGCTGAAACCTGACTTAATGAAGAACATTCAGTTTAAAAACAATGGCAGGACAAAAGTATTCAAACCAGACGTCAAGCTTTTATAGAAGTCTTATCTACGGGATCAAATTTCCTGTTTATTTTAGTTTGAAAATCAAAACACACCATATGGAAACGACATGTTAACAAAGGAATTTTTAAAGGTAGCCTCAGATCGAAGTTAAATTTTTAAAAATTGGATACTTATGGTAAGGTTACTTAAGGAGAAAGTGCTTGGTTTTAGATAATTCATAAAAGAAACTTTATAACCAATAGTGCTTTTCACAGATTCTTCTGATTCTGATCTATATCGTATCGCATCTGGTGTTTCTCTTCTTTTTTCTTTTTAATGACTGATAGGATGTAATTGTGTACACTATACCATCCCTCCTTAGTTAAGAAGTAATCCAGTCGCCTTAGGCCACCCAATCCCTTAGACTCGGGATCAGCATCTTAGTTCACTGGGCAACATTTCCGTTTCTGGCCATCTTTCCATTGATCTTTCCCTTTCTTGTTTTTTTATGGCTGTTGTGAAATGTTCTCTTTTCTCATAGAGAACTCCTTTTTACTGCCAAGACATGCAGAGGAACACAACCCGTGATAATCTACAAGGCCGTCGAAGATACATTCATGTAGGCTATGTAGGCATGCTGCTCATGTAGGCATGCTACTCGCAACTGACTCGTTCCATCTACTCGTATTATAAGCCCTTGTAGGTCGGTATCGTTACCGTCCCACTCCAGACTGGTGCCAAGTAAAGGATGATTGACAGCACAACACCGTGTAAGGCCCTCCTCGTTTCTGGTTTGGGTCCCACAATGTTAGGCATCACCCTCCTCATTGCATCCGCACTCTCCGCTGCCTTGTGGGCTACCACCCGTATATGCTCCCGGCATTCGCCATATTGGTGTAGCGTCACTCCCAGATATTTAACGCATTTCTTGATGTTGTAGCTGCACATTGGAGTTCCATCCCTTGTCTTTTCCGTTTACTGTTAAGAATGATAGCTTCGGTCTTCTCTGCTGCGAGTTCTAGTCCGTGATCTGTCAGCCAGTTCTTCACGACTTTTCCCGTATGTCGTCGAACCCAAGACGGAGCCCTGTAGGACTCCAGCCGTTATGTCAATTAGCTCAACCATAATGTTTCTCTCGGAAAGATATTCCTCCATCGCATTCATTAGATAGAACACTCTCACTCCATCACCTCTTTCCACTGCAGAATGTTGAATGCATTTCTAACATCGAAGAGCAGCAGATCCTCCCAATGCTATTCAATCTTGTCGTCGATCCGTCCTCGCAGCAACATATGGGGCGATATTTTTTCATGGTTTTGGGAAGCAGTATATCCTCCAAGCCTCAGGAAATATCGGTGCTTCAAGCAATGCATTCATGTGGTCCAAAATCCACCCAGGTTCCGCATCTCCTAGACCCTTTACCGCTTTGGGCAGTGTCTGGTCTAGTCCGGGGAACCTACGTGTCTTGACAACGAATCTGACACAGTTTGACTTGATATGCACTTCGAGTGTGCCGCTGGTAAATAATCAAACTCCGTGTGAAAAACTGACTTAATTTGAATTAACACAATACATGAATATATGACCGCTAATAAGTATTATGTCCCGCCCGCTATGGTGTATCACCGATCTCGTTCCCATAAAAGTGCTGGCGTCTTGAGATAATTTTAGGGACTCTTCTTATCTTCACATATGGCATAATATCTGCATACGCTGTTAGACTGCTACGTTGCCGTATCGAAAAAATGCATGAAATAAAACTTAAAATAGGTAGTGGCGTGAACACACAGTTTTGAGTGATTTTAGTTTGACCACTTTTCCTGCTGTTGTAATGAGCTGTCAGTTGCAAACAAAAGTATAAACTTTATTATCGTATTTTATTATTATATTAGAGTTTTCTGTTTGTTTTGGTATTAAAATTTCAGTAATCACTTGTAAAATTATGATGATAACACCATAAGAGATAATTCTCCTTTTGAATATATAATGAATACTGTGTGCTATCAACAAGCAGTACAGAACTACAGTATAGATGTAACTTGGATAGAGGTAAATCCGAAAAATTGGAAAAACAGGAACAGGTATTCAAAATGCAAAAATACTTATTATATTTCAATAAATCATTATATTAATGAGTGTCATTCAAGAAAAAGACGTGGTGCCAAACGTTATACAGAATTTCAACATCATTTGAAATTTTCTTGTATCAAATTTTGCTTTGAGTTAGTTAATAATGTAATTTTTATTTCAATCAATTGAGGCTTTCCCATATAAACATAATATTTAAAGTAGACATGCCACAAGAAATCGGTTTCAGAATCTTTACAAATTTTGCAGTCTCAAAAATATTCCGAATATTTGTTTGCCTCCCAAGATACCAATCATATCATTTTTTGTAGCTCTAAGTTAAAAAAAATTCGAATCAAATGATAGAAACCACTAGGGACAACAATTTTGTAGACTTTAACAACCAGTTATATATATTTTTTTAAATTATAGAAACAAAAGCCCAGAAGAACGACGTATATAATTTAGGAAAAAATTATACTCCAAACCTCCCTTGATTATAGTAGGTAGTGTCCTTTTTCTTTCTTCAAGAAAGAAATTTTCAAATATAACTTTAAAACGCATTCGAATACCAAAGGCAGTGCGGTACGTGCTTATTAAGTAATTATTATACATTGTGATGGTTCTTCTATGGTGCTCTAATTACTTTTCAGAAATAATTATATTTCATAGGCGTGCGAAAAATCGTTTTCGTACTCCAATGTCTAGATTATTTTTATGTTTTATGTGATATAAGGAATGTTTTCTGTAACATTGTTCCTTTGTATTTAAATAGTTTACATTAATTCCATTTGAAATCTTGTTATGAATAAGTATGTTTATATTTTTTTATATACAGCTATTTTTACAATATTTTTAATTTGTTAAAAGGAAAAAAATATTAAAATATGTGTATAAGATGTAAGGCAACCGTATATAAGTATTTGTGACTGTTGGTCGTCTTCAGTACGGTGCATCCAAATTAGAAAAGGAGCATGTTAATGTGGGAAAGGATCACTAAAGGATCAATGCGACCAATTTGTGACAATAATGTTAGAAGGCTCTGATGATTCCAGAGCAAGAACTAGCACATACTATTATAGCAGTTATGCTCAATAAACGTGAATCAATTACTATTAAGGGAAATAGCAATATACTCAGAAGTCTATGATCTTTTATAGACAGAATATATTATTATTTATAATATAGTCTTTCCGACGAATACTGTAAATATTTAACTAATTTAATGAAAAAGGAGAGAGTTGTACCCTCAGACACAACACAACCAAGAAAACAAAAATATATAAGCTTCTTCAACTCATCTAAAGGAAAATTTGAAACTTAAAAGTCCGAAATGGAATAGAAAAATCACTCAGGTACCATTTACTTTAGATCGATTAACTTTTCTGGTACCTCATGCTCTCGCACCTTTACATGATTCATACTTTTGTTTCCGAAATTCATTCGTAGATTATACATTTCAAAGGAGTCGTCTGGCTTTCCACGCTGTGACCTGAAAAATATTTCGTATATATACTACATCTATGTTTAATTCAAAATATCTAAACTTCTTAGAAAGTCTGTTACCTGTTTCGGAGCTACGTTTTTGTCTGATCGGGTTCTAAAAACACTTGTGCCATATATTTATAGCGTTTGCGAAAAGTTACCTTACAGTTGCAGACAATATGCTTGGCCCTTTCATCTGCATTTTCACAGAATGTGTTCACTTTTCCCAGAGATAATAACTGAGTTTACAGTGTCCAATAAGGAACTCATCTGGTTACTACGAGTATTTTTTTTATTAACCTCACTTTTTTTAAGTCTATCTATACAGCCTCAACATGCTTGGTTTGTATCGAGTTTTCGTAAGTAGATATCCTGAAAAATTGCATTTTTTTCTACCATCAACCATTATCAATTTTTTTATTTCTTTTTGTGCTTTATGGCAATCTGTTCGACTCTGAGGTGATCTTCCATTTTTTTCTGTTTCTGAGCCTTCTTTTCTTAATTATTTTTTCTCATATTGTATTATTGTAACAGTTTATATTTGTATGTGGGTTTGTATGTAATGGTGTTAAGTTCCATGCTGCTTACTGTAGGATGTGCAAATTAATTTGATTGTTTATTTGATATCTAAAATAACTTTAATTTGTTTTATTTTTGTGTACGATACAGTTCCTTTCTGTCTTTCAATAAAGGATGTCTTTATGTCTGTGTGTTCCTTTAAAAATCATATCAAGACTTTGGTTTAAAGTATTTTTCGTTTATTCCTTTCAGTACAGCAAAATCGAGGATATCCGAAATTTTCGCATGGTCTGCAGGCCAGTATGTTGGGCCCTCTTGTGGATACTATGTTTAGGTTATATATTAGTATTTCTTTTTGCAGTTCACGGCCTTTGACATTCTTAACCCTCCGTTAGTCGCTAGGAAAAACTGAGCATCAAGAGTCGCTACGGTCTCAGAGACCGACAATTAAAAAAAAATAGTTTTTAATATAAAATTCATACAAATATTTTATATTGTGTATAGGAATAACTGAAAAATATTTTTGAAAATATTTTATTGAAAAAAAAAACATACAAAATGAAAAACACTAATATAACACTATATTGTGAATATTGTTCTCAAGCTATTTTCATGTTGAATTTTCAAGTAGTTACTGTTTCAATGGGAATAAGCCACAATTAAAGGTTAAAGTAAGTTTATTGACGTTTTAATTTCCACTTCGTATATCGTTCTCAAAATACAAACATTAGTTTTTATTACGTACTATGTAATTTTCTTGTCTTGTTCTAACATTTCACGGTGGAATAGCCTTTTTCCATCTAGTAACTCTATATTTTCCAATAAACGCTAAGGTATTACTTCCACTTTCTTCTTCCTCATCTGTCACATCTTGTTCCAATTCACTTCCACCATCACGTTCCTCAATTTGATCGATTTCGCTTCCACTTCCCTCATCGTCAAAATAATTTTCATCGTCGGTAGGATCCATTGTCTTTAATTCCAACAAGCGTTGGAATCCAAGTTGTTCGGCATCAAAGGATATCTATAAATAAGAATTGACAAAAACTTATCAATAAAATGCAATAATAAGGTGATAAATATTTACCTGTTTCTGCAATAAGTAATAGCTACACCGTTAGTCGCTACGGAGTCTGGCACCGAAAATAACTATAAAACTCACACAACTGTACCAAGGAAGGTAAGAATGTACACTAACACAAGTTTGGTTGATAGGGAGAGGTACAGAAAGTGGCGATAGAAAAATAACAGTTATTTGTAAATCCAGAATGAATAATTCTGTCGTCGGTGTGTGAGACCGATAGCGACCAACGGAGGGTTAAGTCTAGAGCCCCACATTAGATGTATTTAATTGTAGTCTCTGCCACAAATAAACCTGGATCCAAATGTCTCAAAAAAGGTTTTAAATTCAAAATAAAAGTTATAGATCCTGTCCAGTCTTCTACAATTATATTTGTGGCTTGAATATGTAGTTTGTGATACTTGGTTTCATTGTAATGTTTGATGCTGTTTCTTATAATGGTTGTGTGGTTACGATTGAGTTCATTTTTGTGAAACTCCAAAGGTATTTTTCCGTAATGAGCAGAAAGTTGTAATACTTTTTTTTGTCTTTGGCCTGAAACACTTTCTCAGTAGACTGCAAGTTCCTTTTCCCATTTTCAAACTTCGTCCACGATTATGCTTTTTTGGTTTACAGAAGAATAGCTCTGGTAGTACTAGCTCCTTCTGTAGCAAGACTATCAGCATAGTTACCAACATATATCAATGTTTCTTTGTTGTGCTTCGCCAATTGCTTAAGGGTCTGTTTGCCGTTCCAAGCTTGACTCACCATTTATAGATTTGGAGGCAATTCATATTTTGGCCGAATTAAGCTGCTTTTTCAGGTACTCCTGAGCACATAAGTGCTACTAAATCAGATTAAAATATTGTACAATAGTATCATTTAATAATACATATGAATATTTTTAGAACATATGTTTTAATTATTTCAACTTGTTTTCCTTGATGTATTTTAACCCCAAGACGTTCCGTCTGGTTCCGAGGCTTTATATCTGTTCTTTGAGCCTGGTTTCCTTTTACAATGGGTAGGATGCTAACCTGGCACATCAAAATCGAAATTGATGGGAAAATAATAAAGCAGGAAGCAAGGTTTAGATATCTGGGAATAGATATAACTAGTTACGGAGATGTTAAAGAAGAAGTAAGACAACAAAGCTTAAAGGCAAGTAAAGCGGCGGGTTCTCTTAATGGCACAATCTGGAAGAACAAACACCTAAGACAAGACACAAAAACAAGAATCTATAAAGCAGCAATTACACCTAAAGTAACATAAACGGCGGAGACAAGAACTGACATATCTAAAATGAGACGACTACTAGAAACAACAGTCTGTTGGATAGAGAGAGAAGCGAAAAACATGAGAAGAGTATGAAATATAGAAGACATAAATGGATGAGTGACAAAACGGAAACATGAGTGGAACAAACACATTAGTAGAATAGCAAAGGATAGGATAGTAGGAATAGCACCAGATACAAGATAAGTTACCAAATGGACGAAGAAGTATTGGTAGACCAAGAAAAAGATGGTGCGACGATTTAAACAATTTAGGAGGCTAAAATCGAAGAAGAAACAGGCTTTAAAGCCTACATAGTAGAAGGAAAAAGAAGAAGAACCCCAAGAAGTGTAGCGGTCATAGCTTCAATGCCTACAACAACAAACGAGCTGCGAAAAAAACCCGAGTATTAAATTATTTTAAATCCACTTTTCATCTATTATAATAAATTTTATCTTCGATTCTTTTTTGGTCCAAATATCCAGTGAGGACATAGTATCATTTTCTCAGTTTGTCTTACGCTGTTATTTAGTGTATTTGTATTCTTTCTTACTCACTATATTTTTTTATTTCGTTAACACGTATGTTTAATAAGACTAAGACGAAGAAATAAGAAATGTCTGTGACGCCACTGACCACACTGACTAGTTGAAACTTGCGTTTCGTTCCTCGAGAACAGGTAAATAATAGCACATAACGAGAACAAATGACTAAAGAGTGAAAACCTTCCAGCCGCGAAATTATAGGGTACAGCACCGCTACGGATTTCTTACCCATTCATTCAAGATGATCTTCTCTCTGACCGTATTATTTTCATTTTTGAAAAAAAATTGTTAGTGGACCTTCGTAGATGGTTGGACGAGTACATGGGAATGTTTTAAAAGGATATAGCGGGCAAATGAGCGGAAGTAAGTGCGGTTGGGATAATATCAGTGGGTGTTACTGTCTACCGTATTTCCGGGAATTGGAAAATTATTGAAGAATGTGCATTTTGAATTATATTTATAAAATGTTAACATAGTTACACATTACCGCTACAGAAAACTAACGGTTTTATTTATAAATAAATAGCTTGCATAGGCTGTAGAATAGAAAAATTAAACGCCACGTAAGGTAACATTCAATGTATTTAACATCTTGTAAAGATGATTTTTGAAACTGAAAAAACATATTTGTGATTTTTATTAATTTCTCTTATTTTTGGTGTACGTATCAACCATACACATTTGTATAAAACAAAATCAAATATAGAATAAAAAAATTAACTAGACGTAGCTGGAAAAGTAAGAAATACTACAGAATTAACTAGGATATTAAGGTATGAATACTTTCATGGGAAAATGAATATAACTAAAAAAAACTACAGAAAGAGAGCATTAATTAAAAAATCATAAGGAAAGGTAGAGAGAAACCCTATAAGATTGATTTATATTTATTAATATTAACTAAATTATTGGTTGTTTGTCATTATCCTTCTTGAAGTACCTGTAACCTGAAATAAATTCAAGGAACTTTATTTATTACCGCTAACAATTCAAGCTTATCATTGACAAGAAATCAGTATTATACCTGTCGATAAAAATTTTAAAATAGAATTTTTGTGGTAGGTATCCGTACCGTTCCCTTCCAAGAATGTCCATAATTTCACTTAAAATCTAA
Source organism: Diabrotica balteata (assembly GCA_918026665.1). Classification (NCBI taxonomy): domain Eukaryota; kingdom Metazoa; phylum Arthropoda; class Insecta; order Coleoptera; family Chrysomelidae; genus Diabrotica; species Diabrotica balteata. The sequence continues at coordinate 130,435,844 of OU898282.1, forward strand.
AAACCGAAAAGTCAAAGACCAATTATAAAGTGAGTGATTCAATGAAGAACAGTGCATTAGACAGGATGTGCCATAAAAGTTTCCGAGATAAGAGTCACTTAACCAACACGAAGAAGTACTTTCGAGCGAGACAGGCGTGGCGCCAATCTTATCCCCTTCTGTTTCGAGACTAAAAGCCCTAGCCGAATTTATATCTTTTTGACTTATTGTACTTTTAGGGGGGTATTAGTAACCAAAAAGGATCGGTGTCTCTCTAATATGTCTCATGATAATAATGAGATTTATTTACGGTGATGACAGCATTGACAGCCAAGTCCGGCAGTCAATAATTTTTTTGTATGTTATTAAAAGTGGTTTGAGATCAAGAATTAATTCACCATTCATAAAATCCAAAGTGCTTTGGTATAAAAATAAAGTTCATTTACATTTTCTTAAAGTTTATACTCTGTTTTTCATATAATACCCCGAACTTATGCGATAGGTCGAATTCGCGTAAGTCGGGGTATAATTTCATATATGTATTATAAAGTATTTTCTACTTTTGGCCGGAGGATAAAAAATAGCAATTTACACAAAAATGTGATTAAAAGCACGCTAGTATTTTTTTATTCTTCGTTTTGTAGAAAAAATGCGCTCTTCGTTGTAGTCTATATTTTCTAAAATTTTAAATCCCTTTTCAATTATTAAATTGATGTCTTTAGTCAAGTTTCCAACCGTCATTTGATCCTCAATTTGAACAGGATCTAAAGAATCAAGCTTTACATTTCTATGAGTTCATCAATTAATTATCAGCTCCTAGGTGGGAATCCAACAATTCTTGAACGTCCTCTATCACTATCCACTTCTAAATTTATTTACATGACGATATTAACCACTTCTTTAGTCGCATTACTAATTTCATCACGCTCTGGCGTCAAATTCACCTTAGTGTCAGTGGTGAAAAAAGGACACATTTTTTTCCTGAAGCCATTTATCGTTGTTTGTCATGTTTCGTTGAAATGTTTCAAAAAAGTCTTTAACGGCGAGTTGTTTTTAGTTTAACTTCATACGGATGTGCAAATGATCATCTGTAGTAATAAGCTTTGAAAATTTTATTCTCCCTGATCCATCGGTTGAAGTGAGCCTGTATTTGGTGGTAAAAATTCAAATAAACTTACAGGAAGATGAAATGGTGTCGATGAATATCTCATTTTAAATGGAATTTGTTCAGATTCACAATAACGTTTGACTTCAGGTATGAAATGGTGACTAAACCAATCTTCAAAAAGAAAATCTGTCACCCAAGCTTTACGTTTAAACTTCCAATCACAGGCAAGCCAGATCTTGCTCATCTACATTGAATACGGTTTGGTTGGTGTTGCCACATTCATTTATCATAACTTTTAATTTCTCTGAACAACTAGGCCAATTATGGCAACTTTTGAATCAGTTGAACCATCCGTTTCTAGCGTTAAACTGTTCATCTTTAGGGATATCTCCAGGATCTTCTTTCAATGTTTCAAAAATCAGCTTGGTTTATGATTATCATATTATAATTTTTACATTGTTTCCATCTTTCCATTAGAAAGGATGGTTGAATTTAAAGATTGTGCTCTTTTCACAGCTTCGAGATTTTTTCTTGCCCTTTATAATTGTTGCCGTCAATTCGACAGATCAAACTTTGGTAATTCACAAAATTTTATTTTTATGTCAAAATCTTTAATTATGTTAGTTTAAATCGACGAGATCTGAAAATTGTGTAACTCCGGGCTCGCGTAAGTCGGAGTAGCGTAAGTGGAGTTATTACTATACTTATACTGTCCAGTTTTCTTACTTAATTCTGATGTTTCACAAGTGTAGAACCTTTTGACGTTGTTAAATTAAACTAAAATTTTTAATTATATAGAAATTCCATCAAATGATTATTAAATAATTAACAAAATAATTGTGGCAAACATTTTAATTTGTTTATGTATCTTTCTGTCATATAAATCTAAACTCAGTATATTGTAATTCAAACGTGTAGTTTCAAGTGACCATCATTCATAGGCGTAAGTTGGATATTGATGAATTAATTGCAAATGTGCATAAATACTTTACCATGAAAAGAGGCAATGGTGGACCTTTAAAGTCATTATTATGTATAAATCAACGCGTTTGTGGCGCACTCAGGATGTGAAGTGAAAGTAAACTAAAAACTGCAATGAAAACGTCAAGAGATTCTCAAGAAGATCTTACTGTGACTAAGTATCACGAAGACGAGAAAACAACTCGTAAACATTCTAGGAGAATTGACTTACCGATGGAGAAAAATTTGAAATTCTCAATATTTTGTTTCGAATGCATAAAAACAATCAACTTGTCAGTTTATATACATTACTGACCAAAATAAGAGAAAGACAAGTTTTTGAAATTAATAGGACTAGCCTTTGGAAAGTGTTGAGAGATTAAGGATAAGAAAGTAATAGGTTACTTGTATCCGAAAGGAGTAGTGTGGTTCACAAAAGAATTAAATTTTTGAGTGAATATACTAGACTTAAATCTGAAAATGCAGTATTCGTATACTTAGATGAGACATGGATATTTGCAAAGGGTGGTATTAAAAGAATTTGGCAAGAAGAAGCAGAAATGCAATAAAACACACAGATAGCGAAGGCAAAAGACACGTGATTCTTTATGCAGGAGGGAAAGAAGGCTTTATAGAAAACGCAGATTTGATTTTTTCATCAAAATCTGCTGATTACCATGAAAACATGAGATGCAGATATGTTTGTTAAATGGCTTGAGGAGAAACTGTTACCTATTCTGCGTGAAACCATCAGTTATAGTTTTAGATAATGCACCTTACCATTCGGAGATTTTGGAGAAACAACCAAAATAGTCGTCGAACGTATCGAGCATACAAAAATGGTTAGTTAAAAATAATATCAATTTTCCGAAATACGCCTTCAAATCAGAGTCACTGGAAATTTCAAAACGTAATAAAAATCAACAGCTTATATAATTGACCAAATTGTATCAAGTTATGGACATCAAGTACTATGGTTACGGCCGTATCACTGCCAGTTTAATCCCATCGAACACATCTGGGGTATATATAAAACGTATTATGATAATTACTTTGGATGCAGTGGATACAGTGACGATGCAGTTAGGGAAATGTGGCAAGAATTTCTTAAAACTGCAAACTCCAGAATCTCTTAATCCAGTGATTATAGATTTACATAATGATAGCGGTAGAGAATTTAGTGGCAATGATGATGATTTATACATTTAAATAATCAGTAAGTATGGTAAATAAAATAACTATACTGTCGATGTAAAAAGTTTATTAAACAATAATTGTTAGCCTGAGAAACTGAGAATATTAATTAAACACATGTGTAACCGTTTTTACATATTTGAGAACATAGACATAACCTAATATCTATCAATGGAGAAGTTTTGAATAACTTACGTTTTGCAGACGATACAGTAATAATTACGGATAACAACAATGATTTACAGAACGTAATGCAACGCCTTAATGAACGCTGTCATGAGTACGGACTGAAGTTAAATTTAAAGAAAACTAAATGCATGATCATGACTAAATCTGCACATGCAAATATCCAATTGACTATTGAAGATACTGCAATTGAGAGTGTTAATAACTATAAATATTTAGGAACATGGATAACATCAGATGTAGACCAAACCAAAGAAATTAAGACACGTATTGAAATAGCACGTACATCATTTATTAAACTTAAAAAGTTTCTTTGTTGTCGGGATATAAGGTTAGAACTACGCCTGAGAATGCTTCGATGTTACGTGTTCTCTACTCTTCTTTATGGTCTGGAAGCTTGGACACTAAAACAAGTTCATCTGAATAAGTTGGCCGCCTTTGAATTTTGGTGTTACAGAAGAATCCTACGAATATCATGGACTCAAAGAATGTCAAACATGGAAGTAACTAGAAGGATAGGAAATGAGGCGGAAATAATATTAACTATTAAAAGACGAAAACTTGAGTACTTGGGACATGTGATGAGAGGGCAAAAATACGCATTATTACAACTTATTATGCAGGGCAAAATCCGAGGAAAGCGAAATGTGGGAAGACGAAGAATATCCTGGCTTAAGAACTTGAGGGAATGGTTTGAATGCAGTAGTGCAGAACTTTTTAGAGCGGCAGTCAACAGAGTCCGCATAGCCATGATGATTTCCAACCTTCGATAGAAGATGGAACTTAAAGAAGAAGACATAACCTAAAACTTAATTCTTCTTTTTCTTATATCTTGAATATACATTAGTGCGGGAGCTTATATTTAACAAAGTATACTATTATAATGTTATTTACAAACTAATTGTACAGCAGGTTAACCATTATATTTATAAATTCATTATTAGCCAAATAAACAATAATATTTAAAATTCCAATTTGAATTTTTGCTCCTCATTTTATACAAATTAACTGTAACTGATAATACAGGCAAACATTTTCTAAACAATGTAATTAAAAAGATTATGGAGAACTCCAGTGCAGTTTATCATGCCTTTTACTACATCGAATAGTTTTCTGCGAATTCCATTAAAATCGATAGAGGTGTATGTGGGTTGAATGTACTGTAGTTAATAATTGATTTTGAATAATAGAGTTTATACAGTAAATCATCATCTTTGGCTCGACAATCCTCTGTGGATCTTGCCTGCTCTAAGATTCGTCGCCATTCTGTTCGTGTTTTTGGCAACATGTTGCCATCTTCTGATTTTTAAATATTCGTAAGTCGGTTTCTACTTCATCTAACCACCTAATTCGCGGTCGGCCTTTGCTTCTTTTTTCCCTACAGGTGTTCCTGTGGTTAGCTTTTTTAGCAATGGTATTTTCTGGCATTCGTATTATGGTCCAGCCCATCTAAGTCGCTGTGTTTTAATGAACGTTATGACATCTGGCTCATTAAAGAGCTGATACAATTCAAAATTATATCTTCTGCCCGC